>MU226723.1:1228732-1241556 GCA_018584345.1 Thuja plicata | reverse complement strand
ATATATATATATGATTCACATGTTGGTTACCTTTTGTGTCCAGACTTGTGACTTTTCATTTGTACTCAGATATTTTGATCTATATGAGATGCAGTTTGTTTTGATATGATGTGCAATGTTTTACTTTCTATATGTATGTTGTACATGATTAGGTGATGAGATGTATATGCAATGTGTTTCTAATATACAGACTTGTTTATGGATGATTTACTTTCCTATGATACTGACATGTTATGCAGGATGGTGTAAATGAAATGCCTTTTTATATGAGATGTTGTATAGATGCATGTGATTTTATGATTTATCATGTATGCAACTACCATGTAAATGTCTTTTTTTCTTATGTACTTAATGGAATGTATGCCCTCTACTATCCATAAAATATCTGAGTAATGCATGTGTTAGTTAGAAAGAAGTTAGTTTGGATAGATGTGCTCTGAGATTGATCTTTTAGAATGTGATGATAGAAAAGTTTTCTTTTTTTACATTTGTTGGATAGATATTTTTTGATAGAAAGGATGATTGTCCCAAGTTGCTGCCCCTGTTTCTAATAATTTTCATCATTGCATCTTTTTTTTTTTGTATTTTCTGATATTTTGTAAGAGCGTTGAATGATCTAGATCACATACCACCTGGATACCGCCATGACCTCTTGATAGTGGAAGGAGTAGAGAGATTTAATAGAAAGAGATCCATAGTGCACCCAAATATTGACCCTCGGGATGTGACTATGTTCTCTGTTTGAAAAGAAAAAAAGCCAAAAGCACCCAGATATTGACCATTTGGATACCACTTGTCCTTTGAGTTAATCTAAAACAAAGAAACCAAGATAGAACTCCTATGTACCCAGAGTCCATCTGGATAACACTATGAGCTCTTGATTTCTGAAAGGGAAATCCAAACAAACAAGATAGAACTCCTACACCCCTAGAGTCCATCTGGATAGCATCATGAGCTCTTGTTTGTAACATAAAGGGAAAGACCATAGAAACCAAGATAGAACTCCAAAGCAAACTCAGAGTCCATCTGTATAGTGCCGCGAGCTCTTGATTCTATAAACCAAACAAGAAAAAATAAAAGAGAAGGAATGTCCAATTCTTTTCCAGGTTTAATCTCAGATCATGGAACTGCATGGCTGCCAGATAAGTGACAGTGCCTACCACATTTATCCTAAATCATCATGGCCTTGAAATCAAAGTGAACATTCAACAGATAGCAATCAAAGAAAAATAAGTCATGATCTATCATAGCTACTCCACTCACATGGTGGATCCTGGAGTAGCATAAGAACATAACCCCGAAATATAGACTAACATTTGACTGACTTGACTGACCTAGTCAACATTTTTGTGTGGTTCCTCGATGCAGTGGGTTCTCTTGATTGGCTCAACTCTTTGGATGGGCTTGTTTGGCTTGTTTCGATTGATCGTGTTGGCAACTGATTAAGCTGTGTCAAATGGGCCAAATGCTTGTTCACAAAGCTCATGATTGTGATAGTAATGATTGATAGATTTGATTGTTCTGATCGTATTCGCAGTTGATCAAGCTATTTCAGATGTGCCCAATGCTTGTTCGCAAAGCTCATGATTGTGATAATTTTATTGATAGATTTTGATTTGATCAATTTGGCAGCTGATCAAGCTGTGTTAGATGGGCCCTATGTTGATTTGCAAAGCTGATGATTGTGACAATTGATTGACTGGGCATGCTTGCCCCTTGCTTTCTTTGATAACTGAGTTGGTTTTATTGCTTTGGGATTTTGCAATTTTTTTGAATGTTTTTGATGAAGATTGATTTTCTCTTGATTTTTGATCTTTTTAGGATGTTTGATGAATTTTCTGATTTTTAGGATTTTTTAGAACTTTTGGAATCGCCCCCTAGTCTGGTGGACCAAGTAAGTAACCATGGGTAAGTGCGTGGTGCTCAGAGGGGGTCGTGTTTCTGGATATTACTTGGGTTAGCCAATCTTGCATTTTGAAGTGTGCTCAAACTTTTGGATCTCATTGATGGTGAAGCTGGTTTTGAACACTTGGTGCCTGTTTGCCAGGTTTTCACCAAGGTACCTACTCAATAGCACCTAATTGCCAGGTTTTCACTTAGAGAGTGATGATGTTTTCTCTTTACTTTATTTTCTTTTTTTTTTCTTTTTTTTTTCGCCAAGGCGCCTGATTGCTAGGTTTTCACCAAGGTAACTTTTGTATTTTTTTATTTTTTTGGTATTTTCTGAATATGTAGATGAATGCCTTAACCATAGAGTCCTCATGGGTAGAACCTCTTCAGGTTCATGCTGTTGATGTAGCCGGGGAGCTGATCTCCTTCTGGTGTTGCTAGTATGAATGCCCCACTCTAAGTAGAGCTGACAATAACAAATGGTCCTAGCCAGTTAGGCTCAAACTTACCCAGTTTGACTCGCTCTGCTTGATTCTTCTGATTTTCCATGAGGACAAGGTCTCCTACCTCAAATGTTCATGGCTTCACCTTCTTGTGATAGTTCCTTCTAAGGCGATTCTGATAGTCTTGTAAGTGGTCGAAGGCATGTTGCCTTCTTTCATCTAGTAACTCTAGCTCACTGAGCCGTGCCACTCTATAGTCTTCGTCTGAAACTAGGTTCTTCAATGATATCCTTAGGGATGGGATTTCCACTTTGAGGGGTAATACCACCTCTGTTCCATAGACTAGGGAGAAAGGAGTTTCCCCCGTTGGTGTTCTCACACTAGTTATGTATACCCATAATGCAGGACTAAGCTGTAGATGCCAGTCTCTCCCTGATTCGTTCATTTTTTTCTTCAAAATCTTCAAGATTGTTTTATTCGTAGCTTTGGCTTGTCCATTTCCTTGAGGGTATTAAAATCAGGAGAACCCTTGTTTGATACGGAACTATTCACATAGGTCTTCAACATCCTTGTTTTGGAAAGGGGTACCATGATCCGTCAGGATTATTTGGGGGATATTGTATCGACAGATGATGTGATTAAGCATGAACATTGCTATCTGTTTTCCAGTTATGTAAGTGAGGGGAATTGGTTCCACCCAATTTTTGAAGTACTCTATTGCTTCTATGATGTACTTGTGTCTATTTGCTGAAGAAGGTGTTATCTTACCCACTAGGTCAAATCCCCACATTGAAAATGGTAACGGTGATGTGATGGGATTTAATTCCTTGGCTAGTGCATGGATGAGGTCTCCATGAATTTGACACTATCTGTACCTTTGGACATGCTTGTCTGCATCTGTCTCTATTGTTGGCCAATAGTATCCCATGCAGATTATTTTCTTAGCTAAGTTGTTGCCACCTCCGTGGGTTCCACATATTCCTTCATGTACCTCGTACAAAGCTTTCTGGGATTCCATGGAAGTGAGACAATGTAGTAATGTTCTATCAAGACTTCATCTGTATAGAGTAGTAGAGAGGATGGTATACCTAGAGGCTTGGTGGATGAGGGGTTTTCTTTGGTTCCTAGACAAGTTTTGGGGTAAGACATTGTTTTGGAGATAGCTATAAACATCTTGGTACCATGGGGATTCAGGACCAACAAGGACACACGCTAATTCTGTGATAGATGCCTGATGTGATGGCACCAAGAGTTGTTCCACTAGAAACTAAAATTTGGTATCATTACCTGGCATATCAATCAATGATGCTATGGTAGCCATCGCACTTGTCACTTTGTTTTGTGCTCTTGGGACTTGCTCGAAGAGAATGTAATGAAACTTGGTGCGCACTTGTTCCATCTATGCTCTATAAGGTATGAGATTCTCATCTTTGGTCATGTAATAATTGTTAACTTGGATAATGACCAACTACAAATCACCAAAGACTTTCAGGTTCTTGATTCTCCATTGAATGGCTATCTTTAGACCGATGACCAATGCTTCATATTCTGCTATGCTGTTGGTGCATTGGAAGTTAAGTCCAAAATACTTTGGAATTGTATCATGGTCTGGAGTGATAAGAACAATCCATGCCCCCGCTCCATGGTTTGTACATGATCCATCAAAATAAAGTTACCTTATCTCGATCGCCGGTTATAGTGTCACGATAGATTCGTCAGGAAAATCAGAGATAATAGGCTAGTGGTCTTGAATCGGTGCCTCTGCTAGTTGATCGGTGATCACTTGTCCTTTGATAGCCTTTCTGTCTACATATTCAATGTCAAACTCGCTTAAGATCATTACCCATTTTGCTAGTCTTCCAGTGACCGCTACTTTGCTTAATAGGTACTTGAGAGGATCAATATGTGCAACCAATTTTGTTTGATGACTCAACATGTAGTGTCTTAGCTTTTGGGAAGCAAACACAACTGCCAGACATGACTTCTCTATCAGTGTGTAGTTTAGCTCATATCCAACCAACATTTGGCTTAGCTAGTAGATGACCCTCTCCTTTCCTGCATCATCATGTTGTGCCAAAAGGACCCCTAACACTAATTCTGTTGCTGAGATGTATAGAAGCAATGGTCTACTTTACACTGGTGGTACCAAGATAGGAGACTTTAGAAGGTAGTCATTGAATATCTGAAATGCCTATTCACATTGTTCTATCCATATGAACTTGATGTCCTTATGCAATAGATGTTGGAATGGGTGGCACTTGTCTACCAGTCGAGCTATGAAGCGTCTTATCAATTGGAGCCTTCCTTGTAACCCTCTTAGTTGTCTTAGGTTTGATGGTGGAGGCATGTCCAATATTGCCTTGACTTTTGCTGGATCCACTTCAATTCCTCTGTGTGATACTATGAACCCTAGTAATTTTCCCGCTATGACACCGAATGCACACTTTTTTGGATTTAGTCAGACTTTGAATTCCTCTATTCTATGAAAGATGGGTCCCAAAACCTATAAATGATCCTTTCAAAGTATGGATTTTGCTAACTTATGTCATCCACATAATCTTCCATTATCTTGTGGATGAGATCATGAAATATGGTTGTCATTTCTCTTTGATATGTTGCTCCAGCATTCTTTAGAACAAATGGCATGACATTCCAATAATATGTTCCCCAAGGACATGTGAAAGCCATTTTGTGTTGGTCCTCTGGCGCTATCCTTATTTGGTTGTAACCTGAGAAGCCATCCATAAGTGACAACATTTCATGTCTTGCAGTTAGGTCCACTATCATGTCAATGTTTGGTAAAGGAAAGTCATCTTTGGGACATACTATATTGAGGTCCCGGAAGTCTGTGTAAATTTGAATCTGACCACTGTGCTTCGTAACTGGTACTAGATTAGATATCCAATCCGCATATGGTATAGGTCTGATGAATTTAGCGTCTAGGAGCTTTTTCAATTCTTCCTTGACTAACAATGCAACATGAGGGTGCATCTTTCTTAGCTTCTGTTTGACAGGTTTAGCATTCGGTAGTAATGGGAGATGGTGTAGCACCAACTCTAGATCTAATCCTGGCATATCTGAGTAAGACCATGCAAAATTGATCATTCTTGCCTTGAAGAAACTGATGAACTATTCTCTCTCCTTAGGGGTGAGAGATTTTTCCAAGCAGATGTTCTTTGGGGTCTTGTCATCCCCCAAGTTGATTTCCTCTGTCTCTTCGGCTAGTATTACTGATTTCTCCTTTGTCAGGGGGAGAAATTCCTTCTTTCCATCTTCTAACACCTCTGTGAGGTTTTCTCTAGAAGATACGTCTTCTTTTAGCTTTTTAATCTTTTGTTCTTTTTCCTTTTGTGGACTGGAAAGAGGTGCTTCCTCCCTGAAGTATGCTACTTTGTCTAGGTTGATAGAGAATCCTTCCTTGTCATCTCCTGATGGAATGCCTTCCATTAGTCACATGAAATGAGCTATTGCCTCAATATTTTCAAAGACATCAAGCTCAGGTGGTCCTTGTTGATTCCACTCTATAAGCTTAGGGTGTACAAGACAAACACTTTCACTACTGTTTAGATTTGGTTGACTGAACAGGACTGCTGATATGGTGCCTATGAAATTGGACTACGATGAGGACGCACCACTTGAGGTTTGATGAATGATATGTTTGTCTATATAGGGTTGTTTGGTAATGGTCAGTTGTTCTAACAGGTCTACTAGGTTTATGATAATATTGACTTGAGGGAAAAAGTAAGGGATTTATGGTTAAGAGTCATGGAGGGATCTCCACTCATACTCATTTGAATCAGTCTCTATGGAATGTTCACCCGATGTCTCACTTCCTTGGGTATCATCGATTACTAAGTGTAGGTTTTTTTGGGATTGTGTGGATCCCTCTTTGGCAGGAAACAACTGCGCTAATATGTTTCTTATTAGGACATGCTTAGCATTGTGCCCCTAATGCATCTCTACTATTCGCTCATGATTGACTTGAATGTCTTGAACCATAGGACTAGTGCTTTTTTGTCCATAACCCAAACCTCTAGTGTTTCTTTGGGTTAGTGGGAGAGGAAATTCATATATGCCCTGTTGCCTTGCCCCCAGTCCGATTGTACCATCGTACCCAAACCTTTGTATCATTGTATAACTGTTATCATAGTTTTCCAAAGGTAAGGGTGGTCGGACTGTCTCAGGGGAGTCTCTGTATAACCAGGTATTGATGTCTTTCTCAAAAGGATTCTCTTCCGCTATGTCCCCCCATCGGACAAAGGTTGTGGGTGGACATCTAAAAATAACCGGCTGCTGAGTTTCTGTTGCAATGATAGGTAGTGGCATACCATGAGTTCTGGGCTTAAAGGCATGTGTGTAATTGTGAAAGCCTCTTCATATCTATATTCACCACATCCATTATATGTGATGGATATCTTTCCTACTTTCTCTGTGACATCTTTAAGATTTGAATTTGAAGAGGATGAGATGCTTGCATCTTGATTAATGACTATCTTACTTGCTACTCATGTGACATCCTTGGGATTTGATTCTAAAGAGGATGGGATGCTTGCATCCTGGTTTGATGGCACCTAGTTATCGGTGCTGATTTGGATCGCATTGCAATATTGGAAGGGATTGGGATCTCCCTCTATGATAATCTCCTCCCCTTGGTGAGGGAACTTGATGCATTGATGGTATGTTGATGGTACAGCTTGCATTTCATGTATCTAAGGTCTCCCTAATAACATGTTGTATCCCAACTCAAGGTCTAAAATTTGGAAGGGTGTATTTTTGACCATAGGACCAATGCGAATAGGTAGAATAATAATACCTTTAGAGGACCTTTCCTCTTCATCATATGCTCTAATATTTATCCTTCTAGTGACATCAATGCTTGATTCAGAATAGCCTAGTTGCTTGATTAATTTTAAAGTACAAATGTTTAAACCAGCTCCACCATCGACAAGGACCCTACAGACAACACTTTTGTGGATTTGGACAAGCAAGTGTAGAGGATCATTTTGCAGGGGCTTATGCGGCGGCACATCACGGTCTGTGAATGTGGCATGTTTGTTAGCTGCTATATGGTTGACCATCATTTGGAAGCTTTCAAGTGTTGTGTCCCTTGGGACAGCTGCATTTTGAAGTGCTTGATCAAGTGCCAGTTTATGCTGCGGAGATATGCGCAAGAGGTCAAACATGGATATTTGGGCTAGTGTGCACTTTAGTTGGTCCACTATGCTTGTTTGTGGATCTGAGTTTGTTATAGGATTGGCTGATGTAGTAGCTGAGGAGGGTACTCCTTGTAAGACTACTCTAGCATGACACATTGTTACAACACAATTGTTACCTTGGTCCCTGATAGTGATTGTGGCCACGTGATTCCCTGAAGGATTTAGGCAATTTATGACATTATCACTATTGGCATATGTATAGTTAACTTTATTGGTTTGTCCACCAGACCCAGAGGTTTTTCCTTTGTTGTGATCATGGAAGGTATCATTAAAAATGGTGTGATTAGTTGTACCTTTAGCTTGAGTGTTCGTCACATCAATGATCCCTGTGTTAATGAGATCTTGGATAGCATGTTTCAATCGGTAGCAGTTGGCTATTTTGTGCCCCTTGACCCCATGAAACTCATAGAAATATTTGTCATTATACCACCTTGGCTTGTTTTCCTCTTGTTCAAAGTCTCTGATTGCTGGGAGAGTGATAGTGTTTTATTGTATCAGCTTACGTAAAGTAGACTCTATTGGCTCTCCCAATGGTGTGAAATCTCTTTGTTGGAATTGAAACCGTGGTTTGCGTTGATTCTATTGTTGACTATTTGACAAAGTGGCTGCTTGTATAGGGGGGGTTGGTTCTGGATGTATGGTTGTTGAGTAGGCCCTGTGGGGTTTTTGTTTTCCACAAGTGCACCTTGTAGTGACACCTTTGGTTGCGCGTAGTTGACCATCTTTACATCAATGACACCATCACTAGTGACATTTTTGTTCTTGTTCCACCACTTAGCTTTTTTTGTTGCATTCTTATTTGTGTTCATTTGCGTAGGATCTACAAGGATTCCTCATTTGACCAAGTTCTTCTCACAACGAACTCCTCTTTCGATGAGTTGTGTGAAGTTTGGAGCTAACTGTAGCTCTGTTGTGAATGACATGTCTGGGATCAGATTGTCAACAACCATGATTATCAAGTCTTGTTCGGGCACATCATATGTTATATTATTTTCCGTGTTCCTTCATCTCTATAGGAATTTCACAAAGGAATCTCCATCTTTTTGTTTAATGTCGCAAAGGTCCTTGATGCTGACCTTGCGCTCAATGTTATGATGGAAGTGAGCTATGAACTTTTCAGCCAATTCTCCCCAAGACTGAATGCCATGAGGTGGATTTGAGAACCATTCCATTGTTTCTCTGGCTAAACTTTGTGGGAACAGTCACATTAGATATGTCTCATCATGAGCCACTTCAACGCAACTAGCAAAAAACCCTCGTATATGCTCAATAGGGTTGGTGCTACCCCTATACTTGTCAAATTTTGGCACTGAGAAGTGGTTTGGGAATGGAGACATTTGAAGAGAATGGTCAAAGGGGTAAGGGTATAAATCCTTTGTGATATAGGATTTTGTTTGCCCTTGATTTTTCATATCCATCATTTGGGTTTGAAGGGTTTGCATTTGTTGCATTAGCCTGTCCGTTTGATATTGTGGCTAATGCGTGTGGACATTCCTTTGTGCTGTGGTGGGTATGAGGCTGCGCCTCTGTGTCCCTTGAGTAGGAACATAGGATTTCATCCTAGGGACTTGATATTGATTCCCCACTGAGTGATTTGTAACTGTAGGGACATGAGTAGTCCATGGTGGGTTTTGAAGTGTTTGTTGTTGTGACTGAAACTGGGGTTGATAATGCTAGGGTAGGTATTGTTGCTGCTGAGGTTGGGTTTGAAACTGGGGTTGCTATTGCTGAGGTCGGATATGAGGCAACTGAAGCTGGGGTTGTTGTTGCAGAGGTTGGATATGAGGCAACTGAAGCTAGGGTTGCTATTGCGGAGGTTGGATGTGAGGCAACTAAAGCTAGGGTTGCTATTGCAGAGGTTGGATGCGAGGCAACTGAAGCTGGGGTTACTGTTGCGGAGGTTGGATGGGTGTCAGAATGGGAAAAGATGTAGCTTTGGGTGGGCCTTGATTGTAAATAGGTCCTGCAGAGATGGATCCTTGTGGGCATGATGTGTTGATCGCAAGGTTAGTGTGGATGGATTGCAGCAACGACATAGTTTCAGAATAACGGGTGTTTGGTGGGATGGAAGGCATAGCATGAGAGTTGGACTGTGTGGGCCATGAGATTAAGGGTGGAGGCATACTAGTGACCATGGGTGTACTTGGTTGCGAGCTTGTCATGCCTTGAGTAGATGATGTGCTGGCTTGGGTCAGGTCATTGGTTTGATTGGATATAGTCTGTGTTGATGTGGGTAAAGTCAATGGTGGAAAGATTTGTGACACAACAGGTAGTACCTGAGGAGTGTGAGTAGTGTTTTGACCTGCGAGAGGGTTTTCAGGCCATAAAGTTGATACACTGAATTCAGCGGGGAGTTTGACTCCCTTCTTTATTAGCATGGCTAAGTAATGTTCAGGGTTCCTCTCTACAACAATGTCAACTACTTTGATGGAGTAGGCATCTTGTTCCACATCTTCAAGTTCTTCTTCCGTGATATCTTGGAAAAAGGCTGGCCCACGGGGTTATTCAATGAAAAGAGTAGAACTAGTGTTCATGAAGGGATTGTTCTCTTGCTCTATTTCCCAAGCGGGGAAACGGTTGATATATGACTCATCTAGTTGAGCTCTAGCCATAGACCTTGTGTAAGGTCCTCCATGAGGTGTTTGAGACATAGCGCGGTCCAGGTTTTGTAACTAAAACAAGTGATATAAAGCAAACAAAGAAGAGGATCCTTTCTAAGACAAAGTCTGACTTATGTTTTGGACAAAGGTAATTCTAAGGACAGATTTTGGTATAACTTGATCTCAAAGTGGTGATGATAAAAGATAGGATTTGCTGACCTTTGTCTTGGACAAAGTAAATTTGAAAAAGATGATGATGTTTGATAAGATGAGATCAAGATACTTTGAGTCTGAGCTTTCAAACTAACAATTTTTTTGACAATAATTGTGCTTTACAGAGAAAGGGTAATCTTTAATGTTTAGAGATTCACACAATGTTCTTTGTGTTTTCCTAGGATAGACACTAGTTTTGGACACTAAATGAAGAATTATTTCAAGGTTTTTAGGTCAAAATAGGATTGCGGAAAAATAAATGGTCGATTATGGTAGTTTTATCACACACAAGTATTCTGATTCGCAAGATATTTGATGTTGACAACCCTAGACTTTAACATGTTTGACTTGTTTTAAAAGTTTGGATGTTTTGTTTTGCGTTTTTAGAAACTGATCAAAGGAACAAGCATAATAGACACTGTGTTTTTGAGAAATGAAGATTGAGATTGTGTATGTTCTACAACTTTTTCAAGTTGCAATGTTATCATGAGGTCTCAGCAATGAACAATCAGATTAATCTAGGTCAAATTGGCTTCAAAATACAATGTTATAGGCCCAATGCTTGAATGTCTGTTAGCTCACACAACAATTGTCACGCTACTAGGACACGAAGGTCCACGATGTAGGTGCCCATGTTTTTTCCATTTCTAGGTATTGTTGCCATGGAGTGAAAATCTCTTTCACTACACAAATACCGTGGGACACATATGTTGGGAATCTTCGGGGGAAATTCTGCAACCGCTTGCACTATAATAAGGTATCTATTCAGAGGTAAAATGGGTTGGCCTCTAATTAATCAAGGTTGTAGTAAGGGTCTGTGGTGTCTCTCCAATCGGTTTGTACATGCGTGACTCACTTAAGAGCCTAATTGATCATGTTGGCTCCTTAGGGATATTCACCCAATCCAGACTATTATCAACACGCCTCGCCCGAGCTTGGCTAGATAAGATAGAACTTTGGTTCACGCCTTGTTTATATACCGATCGGAAGGATTACCGGTTTAAGGTCATTCTTTGAGGAAGAAGCGCATTCCCCGGATAGGCCTTTCTAAAAAAGTATAAAGGTTTGTAATCTAACAATTTGTGCAAGTGCACCCAAAACTCAAGACACGAGGTAAATCGATTAAGCTTCAAATTTTGAAATGTGAACTAAGCTACACCACCATACAAGCATAAATGTTCAATTTTAAGCCCAAAATTAAGTGTTGATTTCTTGTTCAATTTTAGTGCACCAAATCGAGAGATTCTTTGCCTTTGTTCAATTTTAATCCCCACCTCAATTTTAAACCCAAATCTAAAATATGAGGTGTGATATGTTTTGCAAGCACTATTCTTTTAAAACCCAAATCAACAAATGAATTCTTTTTAGTTTGTGTTGTTTAAACAAGTTAGTACCAAAAAGGATTATTCACAAAATGAGAATATGTGAAACTTTGAAAAAATGAAATGGTGCTTACCAAAACTTACCTTCCTCTGTCCTTGATGACTTCGATCCAATCCTGCACAGAAACCAAAAAGAATGTCATTTTAAAAGAAGACGGGCAGAAGACTTGGATCTGATATTCCTGCAACTGCAGTAATCTTCTGACGATTGTCATAAATAACTTGCAACTATGACAAAGTGCAGTCGATTAGGGTAATTAACTGGCAAATGCGGCAAAGTGCTATCGATTGCGGCATGGATAAGACAAATGTGATAAAATTCTTGCAATTGCGGCATGGATCGGATGATTGCGGCAAAATACCAGAAGTTAGAGACAAGAAATGGACAGAATAACTGTGAAAGCCTGCAATCAATTGCGGTATTAAACCAGTCGATTGCGGCACAGTATGGGTGATTGCGGTAAAATACCAACAATTGTGAAATAGTACAAATGTCAAAGAAAAGTGCAATTTTTAAATTTATGACCGTACAATCGTGGTTCATCAATTCATTTCTTTGTCTGCAAGAGATATTTGGGCTGTTTCTTCACGTCGGGTTCACCAAAATGTACGCCTCTCTTTCCGGTTCCCACAGCTTTCCAAAGGCGAGGGTTAGTAGCAAAGGTTCACAAATGAATGCAAATCAAGTATACAATGACTACTAAATGAATAACAGAAATGTGAGCAATAAAATGTACAAGCAAGAGAAAGGAAGACAAGTAAATGCAAACCCCACAATGCTTGAAGCTTCTATTGTTTCTCTCTACTCCTTCTGAAATGATGTTCTTGATGCTCAGTATTGGCGGGGCAGCGTCTATGACTTGAGAAGCGTTGAGAATTTGATAATTGAAATGTGTGTATGTGTGATCACAAGATGGCTTGAATGCTACAACCAAACTGACGGATTAATGGCACATGAGAGCTTGAAATCCTGGATCCTTCAAATGGTTATGAAGGGTTTATTATATAGGAATTGGTGATGAAATGAACAGTTGAGATCAATCCCAGAGATGGGGAGATGAATGGTTGAGATCAAAAGGA
>MU226723.1:1207533-1226522 GCA_018584345.1 Thuja plicata | reverse complement strand
TGTTTAAATGGATGGATAGAAATTTTGGATGCCAACTTGGATTTTTCTTTGGGATACTATGCTTCAAGAAGCTTCTTAGGAATCCACATGGATTTTGATTTTTTATTCTTTTGTGGGCTCTTAGAACGTATTGTTTCTATAAGATATTTAGGAACCGATATTGATTTTGAATTTTGTTTTTTCTCAAAGGGCCTTTGTGGCCTTTTGGACATTTCTTTTTCCTTTTGGATCATATTTTTCTTTGTTTTTACATGTCGATTAAACTGGACATGTTGATCCTTGACTGCATGTGGATTTCTTGACTTATGGAACTTATGTTTGGCATCCAATTTGCTTGAAAGGGGAATGTGATTCATGGATGGATAATAATGGTATGGAGACTTTTTGGATGCGTGGAAGGTTCTCCAAGATGTGTGCCTTTTTTTACCTTGATTTAGGAAAAGAGAAGTGAATTGTGAACTAGTGGATGGAGTAATATATGGACATAAGATGGATGAAAGGGGTACCAACATCTTGAGAATGAGTTTTGTTATGGAGGCCATGACCATCTGAATTTTATTTGATATGAAAGGGTTTTAATGTAATTTGTTCATGGAGGTCTAAGCCTTTTACTTGATAATGCTTTCTTTGACCAGTGGGATACTTTCTAAAAGACACGAGTCTATTTTGAGGTGGATATGATATGGGAGAAACAATAGGATCATGAAGTGGACCTGACCGGATGGAAGTAGAGGAATCCATTTGAAATGTATGGGGTTTATGAAGAACTTGCATAAATGTGTTGGGATCATGAGGGGGACCAGGAGGAATGATAGGATCTTGTGATGGAATAGGAGTAGTGACAAGATCATTTGGCAGGATATGATCTTGTGGAGAAGATGGAGGATTAGGATAGGGAGATGAAGGAATCATAGGATCATGAGGAGGATTTGGAGGGATGATGGGATCCATTTGAAGGGATACTTTGATCTTGACTTGGAAGAGGACCATCACACTCCAGTTTAGGTGTGATTTTCTCTTGACTGTGAATGGAATCCTTCGAAGGAATGGGAAGGATATCATGATCTTGCTTAGGAATGGGAAGTGTAAGTTCCATAAGACTTGGAAGGAAAAAATTTTCTTGGGATGGAAGGAGATCAACTTGGATAGGATGGTCAAGGATAGTGGAATCTTCATTATTTTCTAGAAGTATAAGATCTTGGTCAAAAAATACACAGGTTTGGTCATTCTTGGGATCTTGATCTTGATTTTCTTTAGGATTTGTTCCTTCATGATTTGCATCATCCTCTTGACATAGGGTATCAATTGGAATATGTATGGTGGATTCTTGGAAGGGTTCAATGTTTTGACATGAGGGAGAAGGATTTTGAATAAGACTCTCTGAACTAGGTTTGTCTAGGAATGGACCATATTGCGTCATTGGATCTAGGATATCTGAGTCATAAGAGAGATTAACATTGAAATATATTGTGGATAGCCCTTGGGAGGTCTCATCACTGGATATATCATTTGAGAGGAATGGAAAATATTTCTCTTGTTACTCTTCAGAAGATGAAGGACTAGTGGGAAACATAGAGGCTTCTTGTGGGACAACTTCTTCATAGGAGATATATGTTTCAACAATGTTATTGTTTTGGAATGGTCCCTTGCTAGACATGGGTAGATGATTTTGATCTTTCTCAACAATAGAATGATGTCTATGAACTATTTTTTGAATTAAACTCTTGAAAGGTTTAGATTGGTCTCCTGAAGATGACATATTTTCAATTGTGTTTATTTGGGAAATCATCGGTGGTGGATTTGAGGAAATAAGAGAACATTCATTGACTTGTGATGTGATCTGAGACATATATTCAATAGGGTAGGGATATAAATCCTCTAGAGTGTATGACTTTGGTTGACTTTGACTTTGAAGATCATCTAGCTAATTTTGTAGGTCTTGCACTTGTTGCATGAGGATATTAGTTTTCTATTGTTCATGTGCCAACTTGGGGAAACTTTCTGAATAGACAAGAGGGTTGTTTTCATGATAGTAGTTGGGTTCTTGTTCTTCTTTGTATGAGGGAAATGGGTTATCATTGTGCTCTTTTTCCCATGGGGTAAATTGGTTGATATAGGACTCATCAGGTTGTGTCCCTTGAGTAGGAACATATGACCTCGTCTTTGGGACTTGATATTGATTCCCAACACATGATTCTGATATGGGGGCACATGAGTTGGCCAAGGTTGGTTCTGTTGTGTTTGTTGTGGTTGGGGATGTTGTTGTTGTTGAAGTTAGGGTTGATATTGCTGGGGTTGAGGTTATTGTTGCTGAGGTTGGGCTTGTTTTTGGTGGGGTTGATATTGCTGGGTTTGATGTTGTTTCTATTGAAGCTGGGGTTGCTACTATTGGGGTTGATATTCCTGGGGTTGAGGTTGTTGTTGTTGAAGCTAGGGTTGCTACTGCTGAAGCTGGGGTTGAGGTTGTTGCTGAGTGAGCAAAGGCATAACCTTGGGTGGGAATTGACATAAAGTCAGACCTGCAGAGATGGATCCCTATGGGAATGATGTGTTGACCTGAAGGCTAGTAGGGATTGACTGTGGTAGCGCTATGGTGGAAAAAAATTTGTTTCTTATTGGTGCGATAGATGGCATAGCATGAGAGCTTGATTGACCAAACCATAAGGCCGAAGGTGGAGGCATACTAGTGACCATGGGTGCACTTACTTGGAAGCCTGTCATGCTTTGTGTGGAAGATGTGCTTTCTTGGTTTGCATAGTTGGGTTGATTGGGTATTGTCTATGCCAATCTTGGTGTTGTCAAGGGTGGGAAGATTTGAGAAACCACAGGTAGTATTTGAGAGGGCTGAGTAGTGTTTTGACCTGCGAGAGGGTTTTTGGGCCAGATGGTCGATACAGTGAATTCAGCAGGGAGTTTGAATCTCTTCTTTATCAGCATGGCTAAGTAACATTTAAGATTCCTCTCTACAACAACATCACCTACTTGTGTGGAATAAGCATCTTACTCCACATCTTCAATCAATTCTTGTGTGACATTTTGGAAAAAAGCCGACCCACGGGGTTGTTCAAAGAATATAGCAGAACTGGTATTTATGAAAGGATCATTCTCTTGCTCTATTTTGCAAGTGGGGAATCTATTGATATATGACTCATCAGGTTGTTTTCTAGCTTTTGACCTTGTGTAAGGCCATCCATGAGGTTTTTGAGACATAGTGTGGTCTAGATTTTGTAACTAAAACAAGTGATATAAAGAAAAGAAAAAAGGATAACCTTTCTAAGGAAGTCCGAGTTATGTTTTGGACAAGGGTGATTCTAAGGATAGATTTTGATATATCTTGATCTCAAAGTGGTGATGTTGTAAAAGATAATATTTTTCTACCTTTGCCTAGGACAAAGTCACTTGATAAAGATAATGATGATGTTTGATATGATGAGACCAAGATATTTTGAGTCTGAGCTTCCAAACTAACAATGTTTTAGATAATAATCAATCTTTTTAGAGAAGGAATTATATTTAATGTTTAGAGATTCACACAATGTTCTTCACATTTTTTTGGGATAGACACTAGTCTTGGACACAAAATAAAGAGTTCTTTCAAGGCTTTTAGGTTAAAATAGGAATAAAGTATCTCTGGTCAATTGCTGCACAACTCCACCGATTGTGGTAAAGTGAAAGGTTGATTGCGGTACTTTATCACCAATTGTGGTAATAAAAAGGTCGATTACGGCAATAAACAAGATAACTACGGAAAACTTCCATCAATTGTGGCAAAACACGGGCAATTGTGGTGAAAGGGAAACAATCTCAAAAATACTAGAGGATAAGTATCACTGTCTGACAATTTTGATATTCTGGAATAATGCTTCTAATTTTGCAAGACAGTGGATGTTGACAACCCTAGACTTTAACACGTTTGACTCATTTTGACAGTTTGGATGTTTTTTTTGCATTTTCAAAAACTGATCAAAGAACAAGCACAACAGACACTATGTTTTGAAGAATGAAGATTGAGAATGTGTATGTTCTACAACTTTTTCAAGTTGCAAGGTTATCACAAGGTCTCAACAATGAATAGTCAGATTAATCTAGGTCAATGGCTTTAGAATACAATATTATAGGCCCAATGCTTGAATGTCTGTTAGCTCACACAACAATTGTCACACTACTAGGACACAAAGCTCCATGACCTAGGTGCCCGTGTTTTTTTTGTTTCCAAGTATTTTTTCCGTGGAGTGAAGATCTCTTTCACTACACAAATACCGTGGGACACATGTGTTGGGAATCTTGGGGTGAAATTTTGCAACCCCTTGCACTATAATAAGGTACCTGTTCAGAGATAAATCAGGTTGGCCTCTAATTAACAAGGTTTTAGTAAGTGTTTGTGGTGTCTATCCAGTCGATTTGTACGTGTGTGGCTCACTTAAGAGCCTAGTTGACTATGCTGGCTCCTTAGGGATATTCACCCGATCTAGACTATCATCAACACACCTTGCCCAAGCTTGGCTAGATAAGATAGAACTTTGGTTCGCACCTTTTTTATATACTGATTGGAAGGATTATCGGTTTAAGGTCATTCTCTGAGGAAGAAGCACATTCCCCAGACAGGCCTTTCTAAAAAGTATAAAGGTTTTTAATCTAACAAATTGTGCAAGTGCACCCAAAACTCAAGACACAAGGTAAATTGATTAAGCTCTGAAAATTTGAAATGTGAACTAAGCTACACCACCACACAAGCACAAGTGTCCAGTTTTAAGCCCAAAAGTAGGTGTTGATTGCTTGATCAATTTTAATGCACCAAATCAAGAAATTCTTTTCCTTGTTCAATTTTAGTCCCCACGTTAATTTTAAGCCCAATTTTGAAATGTGAGATGTGAGATGTGTGACAAACAATGTTCTTTTTAAAACCAAATTGACAAGTGAATGAATTTTATGTTGTATTGTTATCTTGCCTCCTCGATTCGAACCTATCAAAAGAAATTTTTTAGTATCTCAAAAAAATGAAAGCTTTTTAATTCAATACAACAGAATATCTGGAAACTCTGGGGTTATTGAGATTTCTGAAATTAATGGTGACTTTATACTTACCTGCGAATCTCTTAATTGAATCAATGTACCTCTTGTATGCTTTGCTTTTATCTTCAGCTATGATTGTGAGAATAGCCCTTTGTTGTGATCGATAGTTGATGGTTCTCCTTCTGGCAGCTCTTAATCCTCTAGCACTTGGTATGTGTCTGATTATCCTCTTGGCCATTAGTCACCAAAATGTACGCCTCTCTTTTCGTGATTTGTGGTTCCCAAGCTTTCCAAAGGTGAGGGTTAGTAGCAACGGTTTTACAATGATAGAAATCCAATACACAAAGCTACCAATAACGAATAACTTGAAACATAACCAATAAAATGTACAAGAAAAGAAAGGAAAACAAATGAATGCAAACCCCAAAGTGGTTGAAGCTTCTATTGTCTCTCTCTACACCTTTCAAAACACTATTTTTGATGCTCAGTATTGGTGTGGGCAGCATCTATGAATTGAGAAGCGTCGAGAATTTGATACTTGAAATGTGTGTGATCGCAAGATGGCTTGAATTCTAGAACCAAACTGACAGAGTAATGGCGCACGAGAGCTTGAAATCCTAGATCCTTCAAATGGTTATGAAGGTTTTATTAAATAGGAATTGGGGATGATATGAATGGTTGAGATCAATCCCAGAGATAGGGAGATGAATGGTTGAGATTAAAAGGAACTAAAGAAGCCATCAGTAAACTCCACCTCTTCAATTGGAAAAGAGGAGATAGAGTTTGGTTGACTGAAGAGCTAATTGTGAGTTACCTTTTTAGAACTGAAGAGGGGGGTGGATTAACCCATGTGATCTGATTGGAGTTATCTCTTTGAAGATAAATGAATATTTAATTCATTTATTTAATTAAAGTTTTCAACATTTGAGATAATTGAATTCCTTTTTATTTAGAATTTCTTTATTGAATGAAATTAAATTAATTTAATTTGAAGAATTTAATTAGTAAGTTTAAATATTTGAATTTAAACTATAGGAAATTGAATTTAATTAATTAATTAAGGGTAATTAATCAATTAAGGTTAATTAATTAAATAAAATTAATTATTTAATTAATTTTGGGAATTTGATTAGATGATTTGGGGAATGAATTTAGAGGAAAATAGATGATTAATTAATGATTAAAAAACCATTAATTAATAGATAAAAATTAGTGTTTTTAATGTAAAGTTGCAAGCCTGTCCATTTTCGGGTGTTTACATTTGCCCCTCTTTGATGCGATGTGACTTGTGATAGTGTGTCAAAGAACTTTCAGATTTGATCCTGCCTTTGCTTGACATAGTGATAGCAAGTGGACTATATGCTCCCTCAACAAATTAAGCATAGAAAATGCGTCAGATGAGCATTAATTTTTTGAAAATGTGAATCGCTATATGATGATGATGAATGCATTCCTATGTTAGTTATGATGTTATTGATGATGGATGCATTGATTATATGATCTACTATGCACATATTTTGGATTTTTCTTATGCAATAAATGAATGTAATCTACTATGCAGAAAATATCTGAGTAATGCATGTGTTAGTTAGAAGGAAGTTAGTTTGGAATGTGATCTCTGGGATTTTTTGATAGATATGGAATGATAGAAAGGAAATTTTAATTTTTTTGATAGATATGAATTGATAGAATGGATGAGTGAACCAACACTGCCACGTTTCCAATTTTTGTCATCATTGCATCTTTTTTTATTTTTTGAAATTCTGAAGAGCGTCCAATGCATCCAGATCACATACCATTTGGATACTTCCATGACCTATTGATAAGCAGAAGGAGTAGAGAGATTGAATAGAAAGATAACTTAGTGCACCCAAATATTGACCATCTGGGTTCAGCCTTGTTCCCTATTTGAAAAGAAAGAGAGCCAAAAGCACCCAGATATTGACCATCTGGATACCTCTTTATCCTCTGAAGAAACTGAAAAAGGAAACCAAGATAGAACTCCTATGCACCTAGAGTCCATCTGGATAACACCGCGAGCTCTTCATTCTGTAAATAAATATACCAAATCAAACAAGATAGAACTCCTACACCCCTAGAGTCCATCTGGATAGCATCATGAGCTCTTGATTGCAAAAAATAAAAGACCATAGAAACCAAGATAGAACTCCAACACACTCAGAGTCCATCTAAATAGCACCGCGAGCTCTTGATTCTATAAACTAAACAAGCAAATAAAAGAGAAGGAATGTCCAATTCTTTCACAGGGTTAAGCTCAGATCGTGGAACTATGTGGCTGTCAGATAAGTGATAGCACCTACCACATTTATCCTAAATCATCATGGTCCTAAAATTGAAGTGAACATTCAATAGACAACAATCAAATAAAATAAGTCATGCTCTATCATAGCTACTCTCCTCACATGGTGGATCCTGGAGTAGCGTAAGAACATAGCCACAAAATATATACTGACATCTGACCAACTAACTAACCTAGTCAACATTTTTTGGATGGTTCCTTTATGCAGTTGGATTCTCTTGATTGGATCGACTCTTTTGATAGGCTTGATTGGCTTGATTGCTTGAGTGTGTCTGGTTTCAGTAATAGATTACTCATATAAGACTAACCTGTCTGGTTTGAGTGTACCCATCACTATGTAAGATGATTGATATGATTGATTGATTGATTGTGATCATTTTGGTAGCTGATCAAGCTGTGTTAGATGGCCCCAATGTTGATTTGTAAAGCTCATGATTGTGACAACTGATTGATTGGCTTAGTCACCAGTTGCTTGCTGATTGATTTGATAGATTGATAAAGCTGTGTCAGATGAGCCCAATGCTGATTCGCAAAGCTCATGATTGTGACATTGATTGACTGGGTGTGATCACCCTTTTCTCTCTTGATAACTGGGTTGGATTTATTGATTAGGATTTTGCAATTTTTTTATTGTTTTTTATGAAGATTGATTTTCTCAGAACATTTTTTTATCTTTTTAGGATATTTGACGAGTTTTCCAAATTTTCTAGATTTTTTCAGGACATTTAGAATCGCCCCCTAGTATGGGGGACCAGTAGTAACCATGGATAAGTGTTGGTGCTCAGTGGGGAATGTGCTTTTGGATATATCTTGGGTAGTCAGGCTTGCATTTGAAGTGTGCTCAAGCTTTTTGATCTTGGAATTCATTGATGGTGAAGCTGGAATTGAACACTTGGTGCCTGTTTGTCAGGTTTTCACCAAGGTACCTACTCAATAGCGCCTGTTTGCCAGGTTTTCACTGAGAGAGAGATTTTTTTTCTCTTTAATTTTTTTTATTTTTTGTTTTTTTTGTTTTCTCTAAGGTGTCTGATTGCCAGGTTTTCACCAAGGTAAAATTTTGTATTTTTTGATTTTTTGGTATTTTCCAGAAATGTAGATAGGTGCCTTAACCATAGAGACCTTAAGGGTAGAACCTCTTGAGGTGAATGTTGTTTATGTATCTAGGGAGTTGATCTCCTTCTAGTGTTACTAGTATGTATGCCCCACTGTGGGTAGAGCTGACAATGACAAATGGTCCTAGCCAGTTAGGCTCAAACTTTTTGGGTTTGACTCACTCTGCTTGGTTCTTTTGATTTTCCATGAGGACAAGGTCTCCTATCTCAAATGTTTGTGGCCTCACCTTTTTGTGATATTTCCTTTTAAGGTGATTCTATAGCCTTGTAAGTGATTAAGAGTATTTTTTCTTCTTTCATCTAGTAATTCCAGTTCACTGAGCCTTGCCACTCTGTAGTCTTCATCTAAAATCAGGTTCTTTGATGATATCCTTAGGGATGGGATTTCCACTTTGAGGGGTAGTACCACCTCTGATCCATAGACTAGGGAGAAAGGAGTGGCTCTTTTAGGTGTTCTCACGCTAGTTTTGTATGCCCATAAAGCAGGATGAAGCTATAAATGCCAGTCTCATCCTGATTTGTTCACTATTTTCTTCAAGATTTTAAAAAATTGTTTTTTTTATAGCTTCGGCTTGGCCATTCCCTTGAGGATAATAAAATGAAGAGAACCCTTATTTGATATGAAACTATTCACATAGCTCTTCGACATATTTGTTTTGGAAAGGTGTACCATGATCCATCAGGATGGTTTGAGCGATCCCATATCGATAGATGATGTGGTTAAGTATGAACATTGATATCTGCTTTTCGGTAATGTAAGTGAGGGGAATTACTTCCACCCACTTAGTGAAATACTTTGTTCCTGCTATGATGTACTTGTGCCCATTTTTTGAAGATGGTGTAATCTTGCCCACTAGGTCAAATCCCCACATAGAATTTTTCCAGATTGACCCCACTCTAGCAAGGCGAGGAAATTATGAATTGATGGATGAAGGTCAAAGGTCTCTTAGTATGTCTTGAAGTTGTTTGGATGCCAAGGGATATCCATGGGATGGGATAACATGTTTCTTTGCAAGATAAGAAACTGGACATGACAAGATAAGATAAAGAGATGGTGCATTGATTGGCATGTGGTTGACAAGAGTGGACATGTCAAGAGGATGTTGAAAACAATTTTTGCATTTTTTATTTGTATTTTCTAATCAAGACCAAGAGAGGGTTTTGATAGGATAATGATAGGACATGGATAGGGAAAGAAAGATCAAGAATGGACAAGGGGAAGGGATATGGATTCAAGATTGTAAAAATATAGGAAATATGGACCATAGGGATGTGGACAACATGAAACATATAGGACATGTGATCCTTCTAGGGAGATCCCTAGCCTTGTCAAGATCAAAGTTGGAAAAATATGGATGCTGATATGGTAAGGGATATGAGGGATATAGGTTAATGGAGGAATTGAAAGGGATATGATATGATAGGAAAATATGGATGGAACATGCCCCCATGTATGGAATGCAAGAGGTTTATAGATTACACATGATGCATGTTTTCCTCTTTTTTTTTCATGGTACTTTCCCAATGTGCTTGTTTGCCAGGTTTTCACTAGTGGACGAATATTTTTCTCTTTTTTTTAAATGACTTTTTGGAAGATAATAGACTCGTGATAGGAAATGGAGGAAGGACTTAAGCATCTTGCTCTTCAAATTGTAACCTTATAATATGTGTTATAATAGATCATGAATATTGAAGGTATGCTCAAAGATGTTGATACGGTGATGGAAAAGGGGGATAAAATGGATGAAGTGGGATAGGGTAATGCTTTATGCATAGGATTGGACAAGAGGATGGATGGAAGACTGGAATATATGTGTTGGATAATGGAGGGATTGTGAGAATAATTGATTTTGAGTGGATGGATATGTGGGAACAAAAATTATTGGCACACACCTTGAGGGGTGATGTAGTGATGGAGGAAAAAGAGAATTTGGATTTGATGGATGAAAAGGAGATTTTGGACTTGATGGAGGAATGTTTATGAATTTTGGGACATAAGGACCCAAAATGGATTTGGAAGGTTGGAGGTGTTTAAATGGATGGATAGAAATTTTGGATGCCAATTGGATTTTTCTTTGGGATACTGTGCTTCAAGAAGCTTCTTAGGAATCCACATCGATTTTGATTTTTTATTGTTTTGTGGGCCCTTAGAACGTATTGTTTCTATAAGATATTTAGGAACCCATATTGATTTTGAATTTTCTTTTTTCTCAAGGGGCCTTTGTGGCCTTTTGGACATTTCTTTTTCCTTTTGGATCATATTTTTCTTTGTTTTTACATGTCGATTAGACTGGACATGTTGATCCTTGACTACATGTGGATTTCTTGACTTATGGAACTTATGTTTGGCATCCAAATTGCTTGAAACGGGAATATGATTCATGGATGGATAATAATGGTATGGAGACTTTTTGGATGGGTGGAAGGTTGTCCAAGATGTGTTCCTTTGCTAACCTTTATTTAGGAAAAGAGAAGTGGATTGTGAACTAGTGGATGGAGGAATATATGGACCTAAGATGGATGGAAGGGTTACCAACATCTTGAGAATGAGTTTTGTTATGGAGGCCATGACCATCAAAATTTTATCTGATATGAAAGGGTTTTAATATACTTTTTTCATGGAGGTCTAACCCTTTGACTTGATAATGATTTCTTTGACCAGTGGGATACTTTCTAAAAGACACGAGTCTATTTTGAGGTGGATATGATATGGGAGAAATAATAGGATCATGAAGTGGACCTGACTGGATGGAAGTAGAGGAGTCCATTTGAAATGTATGGGAGAAACAATAGGATCATGAAGTGGACCTGACCGTATGGAAGTAGAGGAATCCATTTGAAATGTATGGGGTTCATGAAAAACTTGCATAAATGTGTTGGGATCATGAGGGGGACCAGGAGGAATGATAGGATCTTGTGATGGAATAGGAGTAGTGACAAGATCATTTGGTAGGATATGATCTTGTGGAGAAGATGGAGGATTAGGATAGGGAGATGAAGGAATCATAGGATCATGAGGAGGATATGGAGGGATGATGGGATCTTGCTATGGAGATGAAGGTGAAGAAATACTTTGATCTTGACTTGGAAGAGGACCATCAGACTCCATTTTAGGTGTGATTTTCTCTTGACTGTGAATGGAATCCTTTGAAGGAATGGGAAGGATATCACAATCTTGCTTAGGAATGGGAAGTGTAATTTCCATAAGACTTGGAAGGAAAAAAATTTCTTGGGATGGAAGGGGATCAACTTGGATAGGATGGTCAAGAATAGTGGAATCTTCATGAGTTTCTAGAAGTATAAGATCTTGGTCAAAAACTACACAGGTTTGGTCATTCTTGGGATCTTGATCTTGATTTTATTTAGGATTTGTTTCTTCATGCTTTGCATCATCCTCTCTACATAGGGTATCAATTGGAATATGTATGGTGGATTCTTGGAAGGTTTCAATGTTTTGACATGAGGGAGAAGGATTTTGGATGGGACTATTTGAAGTGGGTTCATCTAGGAATGGTGATGACATGTAACTGATTAAATGGTTGATTATATTAAGTTGAAGATGATGCAAGAAATTAAATCAGTTAATGGTTTGTATTGTCATTGATGTCAAATTGATATCATCTATATGGTCATATACATAAATTCCAAATACTTCAGAGAATCAATGGAACAAAGGTTATGCCTTCAGTAATGCATAAAATTCAAGTATTCACTAAGTGACAGACTACACCGACGGAGTGCACACCATCGGTAAAGACAGAGATAAAGTCACAGTGATGCCTGACGAGCAGAAGGTAGTGTTGCCCAATGAGAAAAAGGCAGTGTTTCCTGATGAGCAAGATCCAATGATGCCCGACGAACAGAGTTCCCAAAGCTGGCTAAAGTGACACTGACGGGACTGGTAGTTGTCATCGGCGATGAACTGCAGAGTTGACCGACAGAACAGAGAGATCAGAAAATGAAAAAATATCTAGCTAGTAGATCTAAAGGATAGACTTAACTGGTTGTTTGATATTTTTTAATTGACCATAGTTAAGTAAATGATTTGTACAGTTGGCAAGAAGATAGCTATGAGATAAAACAGGAGTTAAAGCCGCAAATCAATTTGGCTGGATTGTTTTTCACACCAAGAATCAAGAATCAAGAACCTAGAATTAAGGAGCATCATGTCTACTTAAGAGACAAGCATAATTCATTCCAAAAAGGGGAAAGGTGAAACAATCAGATACACGGGGGAGTGAACTGATAAAAAGATGTTGAAGAGAAACTGATGAAGAATTATCTTCATGTAGTCCTGATCAATCAAGCTGAGGGAGAGCTAAAGAGTTCTGTAGACACCGACGAATAGAAAAGCACAACATCACATAGCAGAAAGAGTTAAGTACAAAGGAATTGTATTGATAAATTGATCAGAAAGATATTGTAAGTAAATAGATCTGAAAATCTGCAATTTAGTTGCATTAGAAACAGGTCATTTTGTTTCAGTTTAACCATTGAAGCATTAAGTCTCTTAACAGAGTAGGACTTAACAGTTTTTTGTAATTGAGGTATATCCTAACAGATTACCAAAAGGTTGACTCGTGATAGTAGCACTGGTCTTACCTAAAGCCTATTGACAGTCTAAGAAGGAGGCTGATTCAAGGATGGTAGTAAGATTTACATAAAGCCTATTGACAGTCATGAGACGGATTCAAGGATGGTAGCGTAGATGCCAGATACTAAGTGAAAACCTATGTATAAAAACCCTCTAACAAGGTCACACTTAACCATGTGTTTGTAACCTTTAACAGGGTTGGCTCCTAACAGGGCTCACTTTAGAAGAGTGAAAATTTGGGGTACCGGTTTCAGTGGTTTTTCCCTTAACAGGGTTTCCACGTTAAAATCCTTGTGTTATATATGTATAGTTTATTAATTTATTGTTTTATATTCTACATATGCATTTATGGATTGAATGGCATACTCTGCATATTTACTGAGTATCGGTAAATATAGTTTATTGTCTATTGGTTATCAAGGAGAATAAGGACAGACAAGGTAAACCAACAGACAATTATTTGTTTCAAGTATTTCAAAGGCATACATCTTGTAGGGACTTAATAATTGGAGAAGTATTGATTGGTGGATTAAAGTTTAAATTGAATAAAAATTTGAGGCCACTGATTTACCCCCCCTCTTAGTTATTACTAACAAATGGATCATATTGCGGCATTGGATCTAGGATATCTGAGTCGTAAGAGGGATTAACATTGAAATCTATTGTGGATAGCCCTTGGGAGGTCTCATCACTAGATATATCATTTGATAAGAATGGAAAATATTTCTCTTTTGAATCTTCAGAAGATGAAGGACTAGTGGGAAACATAGAGGCTTCTTGTGGGACAACTTCTTCATAGGAGATAGATGTTTCAACAGATTACAGGACAACCCGGCCAAAAAAACCCTGGACAAAATAACCCGGCCATAATAACCCGAGGACAAAATAAACCAGGGTCATAATAACCCAATCCAAAATAACCCATGGAAAAAATAACCCCATAAGATTATAGAGAAAGGAAAACAAAATTTATAAATTACAAGTATATTTCTAAAAAACAATTATTCAAATTTTTAATTAAAGTGTCAAATTATGAGCAATGCCTCTTATATTATCTAAAGTATTATTATTGTCATAACCATCAACTAGTCTTTTTAGTCTTTCTTTGAGTTTAGAGTATTTTTTCCTGCTTGGTTGTGTAGTGTGTCCAACCATATATTTCTCTATTTTATTCTCTATCTTAGTCTCCTCATGTTATATATAATAAGGAGATTTTAGAAGTGTTTTGAATGCATTGATTACATAAATCTGAGGCACAAAAGCTAATGCAACAAGTTTTTTGATCTCAAATGAAACTACTTCATTGATACTGTAACGTGTTTTTAGACCTTCTTCTTGAAGTTTCCTCCACAAGCACTGAGAGAAATGGAAAAAGCATCCCCGAATAGTGACATTTGGAAAAATTTAAGAAATAGCTCCCTTGAAACCTAATTCAAAATGGGTTATTTTGTCCATGGGTTATTTTGACCATGGGTTATTTTGTCCATGGGTTATTGTGACCCTGGGTTATTGTGTCCTTTGGTTATTATGGTGGGGTTATTGTGTCCAAGGTTATTTTGGCCAGGTTATTATGTTCGGTTATCGTTTCAACAATGTTATTGTTTTGGAATGGGCCCTTGCTAGACATGGGTAGATGATTTTGATCTTGCTTAACAATAGAATGATGTCTATGAACCAGTTTTTAAATTAAACTCTTGAAAGGTTTAGATTGGTCTCCCAAAGATGACATATTTTCATTTGTGTTTATTTTGGAAATCATCGGTGGTGGATTTGAGGAAACAAGACAACATTCATTGACTTGTGATGTGATCTGAGACATATAGTCAATAGGGTAGGGATATAAATCCTCTAGAGTGTAAGACTTTGGTTGAATTTGACTTTTAAGATCATCTAGCTGATTTTGTATGTCTTGCACTTGTTGCATGAGGATATTAGTTTTCCATTGTTCGTGTGCCAACTCGGGGAAACTTTCTGAATAGACAAGAGGGTTGTTGTCATGATAGTAGTCGGGTTCTTGATATTCTTTGTATGAGGGAAATAGGTTATCATTGTGCTCTTTTTCCCATGGGGTAAATTGGTTGATATAGGACTCATCAGGTTGTGTCCCTTGAGTAGGAAAATAATACCTCGTCTTTGGGACTTGATAGTGATTCCCAACACATGATTTTGATATGGGGGCATGTGAGTGGCCCAAGGTTGGTTCTGTTGTGTTTTTTGTGGTTGGGGATGTTGTTGTTACTGAAGTTGGGGTTGATATTGTCGGGGTTGAGGTTATTGCTGCTGAAGTTGGGCTTGCTTCCGGTGGGGTTAACATTGCTGGGTTTGAGGTTGTTGCTACAAAAGCTGGGGTTGCTGGTACCAGGGTTGATATTCCTGGTGTTGAGTTTGTTGCTGTTGAAGCTGGGGTTGCTTCTGCTGAAGCTAGAGTTGAGATTGTTGCTGAGTGAGCAAAGGCGTAACCTTGGGTGGGAATTGACTAAAAGTCAGACCTACAGAGATGGATCCCTGTGGGAATGATATGTTGACCCTGAGGCTAGTAGGGATTGACTGTGGTAGCGGTGTGGTGGAAAAAAAAATATTTCTTGTTGGTGGGATAGAAGGCATAGCATGAGAGCTTGATTGACCAAACCATAAGGCCGAAGGTGGAGGCGTACTAGTGACCATGGGTCCACTTAGTTGGCAGCCTGTCATGCTTTGTGTGGAAGATGTGCTTTCTTGGTTTGCGTAGTTGGTTTGATTGGGTATTGTCTGTGCCAATCTTGGTATTATCAAGGGTGGGAAAATTTGAGAAACCACAGGTAGTATTTGAGAGGGCTGAGTAGTGTTTTGACCTGCGAGAGGGTTTTTGGGCCAGATGGTCGATACGGTGAATTCAGTGGGCAATTTGACTCCCTTCTTTATCAACATGGCTAAGTAACATTCAGGATTCCTCTCTCCAACATAATCAACTACTTGTGTGGAATAAGCATCTTGCTCCACATCTTCAATCTCTTCTTCTGTGACATTTTGGAAAAAAGATGACACACGAGGTTGTTCAAAGAATATAGCAGAATTGGTATTTATGAAAGGATCATTCTCTTGCTCTATTTTGCAAGTGGGGAATCTATTGATATATGACTCTTTAGGTTGTGTTCTAGCCTTTGACCTTGTGTAAGGCTCTCCATGAGGTGTTTGAGACATAGTGTGGTCCAGGTTTTGTAATTAAAACAAGTGATATAAAGCAAACAAAAAAGGATAACCTTTCTAAGGAAGTCCGAGTTATGTTTTGGACAAGGGTAATTCTAAGGACAGATTTTGATATATCTTGATCTCAAAGTGGTGATGTTGTAAAAGATAAGATTTGTCGACCTTTTCCTGGGACAAAGTCAATTGATAAAGATAATGATGATGTTTGATATGATGAGACCAAGATATTTTGAGTTGGAGCTTTCAAACTAACAATGTTTTAGACAATAATCATTCTTTTCAGAGAAGGAATTATCTTTAATGTTTAGAGATTCACACAATTTTCTTCACATTTTTCTAGGATAGACACTAGTCTTGGACACAAAATGAAGAGTTCTTTCAAGGCTTTTAGGTTAAAATAGGAATAAAGTATCTCTGGTCAATTGCGGCACAACTCCACAGATTGTGGTAAAGTGAAAGGTCAATTGCGGTACTTTATCACCAATTGTGGTAATAAATAGGCTGATTGTGGAAATAAACAAGTTAACTGCGGTATACTTCTATCAATTGCGGAAAAATGCGGGCAATTGTTGTGAAAGGGAAACAATCTCAAAAAGACTAGAGGATAAGTATCACTGTATGACAATTTTTATATTTTGGAACAATTCTTTTGATTTTGCAAGACAATGGATGTTGACAACCCTAGACTTTAACACGTTTGACTCATTTTGACAGTTTGGATGTTTGTTTTGCATTTTCAAAAATTGATCAAAGAAAAATCACGACAAACACTGTGTTTTGAAGAATGAAGACTGATAATGTGTATGTTCTACAACTTTTTCAAGTTGCAAGGTTATCACAAGGTCTCAACAATGAATAGTCAGATTAATATAGGTCAATGGCTTCAAAATACAATGTTATAGGCTCAATGCTTAAATGTCTGTTAGCTCACACAATTGTCACACTACTAGGAGACGAAAGTCCATGATGTAGGTGCCCGTGTTTTTGCCATTTCTAGGTATTGTTTCCATGGAGTGAAGATCTCTTTCACTACACATATACCGTGGGACACATATGTTGGGAATCTTGGGGGGAAATTTTGCAACCCCTTACACTATAATAAGGTACCTGTTTAGAGGTAAATCAAGTTGGCCTCTAATTAACAAGGTTGTAGTAAGGGTTTGTGGTGTCTATCCAATCAGTTTGTATGTGTGTGACTCACTTAAGAGCCTAGTTGACCACGCTAGCTCCTTAGGGATATTCACCCAATCGAGACTATCATCAACACACCTCGCCCGAGCTTGGCTAGATAAGACAGAACTTTGGTTCACACCTATTTTATATACCGATTGGAAGGATTACCTATTTAAGGTCGTTCTCTAAGGAAGAAGCGCATTCCCCGGATAGGCCTTTCTAAAAAGTATAAAGGTTTTTAATCTAACAGATTTTGCAAGTGTACCCAAAACTCAAAACACAAGGTAAATCGATTAAGCTCTAAAAATTTGAAATGTGAACTAAGCTACACCACCACACAAGCACAAGTGTTCAGTTTTAAGCCCAAAAGTAGGTGTTGATTGCTTGTTCAATTTTAATGCATCAAATCAAGAAATTCTTTTCCTTGTTCAATTTTAGTCCCCACGTTAATTTTAAGCCCAATTTTGAAATGTGAGATGTGAGATGTGTGACAAACAATGTTATTTTTAAACCCAAATTGTCAAGTGAATGAATTTTAAGTTGTATTGTTATCTTGCCTCCTCGATTTGAACCTGTCAAAAGAAAGTGTTTAGTATCTCAAAAAATAAAAACTTTTCAATTCAAGACAACAAAATATCTGAAAAATCCAAGATTATTGAGATTGCTAAAATTAATGGTGACTTTATAGTTACCTGTGAATCTCTTAATTGAATCAATGTACCTCATGTATGTTTCACTTTGATCTTCAGCTATGATTGTGAGAATAGCCCTTTGTTGTGATCGATAGTTGATGGTTCTCCTTCTGGCAGCTCTTAATTCTCTAACACTTGGTATGCGTCTGATTATCCTCTTGGCCATTAGTCACCAAAATGTATGCCTCTCTTTTCATGATTCATGGTTCCCAATATTTCCAAAGGTGAGGGTTAGTAGCAATGATTTTACAATGATAGAAATCCAATACACAAAGCTACCAATAACAAATAACTTGAAACATAACCAATAAAATGTACAAGAAAAGAAAGGAAAACAAATGAATGCAAAACCCAAAGTGGTTGAAGCTTCTATTGTCTCTCTCTACTCCTTTCAAAACACTATTTTTGATGCTCAGTATTGGTGTGGGAAGCGTCTATGAATTGAGAAGCGTCGAGAGTTTGATACTTGAAATGTGTGTGTGATCGCAAGATGGCTTGAATGCTAGAACCAAACTGACAGAGTAATGGTGCACAAGAGCTTGAAATCCTGGATCCTTCAAATGGTTATGAAGGGTTTATTATATAGGAATTGGGGATGATATGAACGGTTGAGATCAATCCTAGTGATAGGGAGATGAACGGTTGAGATTAAAAGGAACTAGAGAAGCCATCAGTAAACTCCACCTCTTCAATTAGAAAAGAGGAGATAGAGTTTGGCTGATTGAAGAGCTAATTGTGAGTTACCTTTTTAGAACTGAAGAGGTGGGTGGATTAACCCATGTTATCTGATTGGAGTTATCTCTTTGAAGATAAATGAATATTTAATTCATTTATTTAATTAAAGTTTTCAACATGTGAGATAATTGAATTCTTTTTGATTTAGAATTGCTTTATTGAAT
>MU226723.1:1153810-1198117 GCA_018584345.1 Thuja plicata | reverse complement strand
GTATTTATATGTTAAGATTTTGATTTTCTGTGGAGATATGTTCATACGCATAGATTTATGATTCTTTTTTATGTCAATATATAAAGGGTAAACATGATCTCTTCCTTTTCTATGGAAGTACTGAATTGTATAGGAAATGTTGTATATTTTATCTTTGTCCATATATTTGGTCTAAATCTATAAATAGTCTAATGAACTATGATCTAACCCCCCAAAATAGTCAATTATTCTTCCTTACAATAGGAAACTTTAGTCCCCTCCAAACGATCCATCTGTCTCCCTAGATTCAACACAGTAGGGTTGAAATTCCTGTTGTATATAAAGAAAACTCTATCTGGACCAAGCTCCCAACTGAAAATTCTCTTTTATGCTCATGATAGTCTCTGGTCCTTGTCTTGGCTCTATATGATAGTGTTTTGATGTCCAAGATGGTGTCTACTCTCTTGACCTCACAATGGTACTTCTTGAGAAACAATGGTACTTCTTAAGAACAGTCATAACACCTTCAAAATAGTGACTAAAATCTTGAAGAACTGTTAGTTTCATTTCATTGATGGAACCTATCACTAAATATCCTTATTGTACAGAATGCCTTGAAAATAATAAAAAGAGTTTATGACCTCTTTCTTTACAGTCATTGTATTATAATTCATTCTCCATGTAAGCATCATTGTCATCCTCATTATCTATATCACTGCTATTCTTGGTGACTAATGAAAAAACATTGTAGATTTGAAGCTCTCTATATGTAGAAAGAAACTAATATATTCAATTTTTCAAGCACCCAAACATGGCAAAACTTAAGGCAAGTAACAACTATTATTTTGCTTGAAAATAAAATTGCTAAAATTGATTTTGAAGCAGCTTGTGAATGAGCCTCTCATTATTAAAAAAAAAAATGTCCTTTGAAGACAGATAGAGAAGTTCTAAAAGCTATAACCACTAAACTGCCTTAAAATGATTACTTTCAATTTCTCAGAATAAACAGAACATAAGTTCTTGTTATATGGCCCATAAATAAAATTTAAAAACCATCAAATTCTCTGGATTTGTTGTACAAAATTTAGATGCATCATTATGGAGATGGGCGCTAAACTTTTCTTATCAAAACCCTTTGCATCAATTGAATTTATCATCTAGCACAAGTAGAAAATAGCTAGAAAATTACAAATTTTATTTATGTATTGTGATCTAGTTTTATGTTTTTGTTATCTATGGAATTGAAAATACCCATGGCTTCCTCGATTCAATTTTCTAGGGGTATTTCTAGGGGTATTGCTAAACGCGATGGTTTTCCTTGCAATCAAACTATTAGGATCAAAAAATAAATTTGTGCACTTGTTACTATCAATGGCAACCTTTCTCCTTGTTGACTCTGGACAATCATCTTTTACCCTTGCAAAAGGCTTCATAACTTGTTGTAGAGGATCAACTAGACCCTTTCCCTGATCCTTCATGGATAAGCTAACATCTATATTCATTTTTGGAACTATAGGACACCATAGTGTACTTATCAACAATCTATTCTTAGTCACTATTTTCTTGCAATTAGAATTCTAATTTTTTCCTTGAACAACCACATTCTTCATAACCATTAGAGACATCTTATGCTGCAGATATGTCCCTTCTTATTTTAGTATAGAAAATTGGACAACGTGTCATGCCATGATTATCTTTTACTCTATTTCCCCACAAATGGAAATTTCTATTTTGGTTCATTGTCCTATGAAATATTTTTAATTGAAAAACTATCTTTGAGATATTGTCCACTGTATATTTGATGCTCTTATCACTATTTTCACATCTCTCATTGACTGTAGTGGACTATTGTCTAAAATACTAACCACTATTTTCACATATCTATCTTTGTGTCAATTGGCTCTTGTATCATTCTATTTTGATGCTTCTTAAACATACCCGTGCCTAAAAATTATCATCCATTGTACCTTTCATGACTTGAATGGTATCTTTTATTATCTATGGCAGTGTTGTCTTTATGACCTTCTTGGCTGTTATGGCTATGTTGAAACAGGGATGTCCCTTAATTGTAAATCAAGGATCTCTATCTCTTATTCACCTCTGATAAAAAACAACGGCATATCTATTGATAATGATGTTGTCCTCCATTAGTGTTTTTGATCGCCTTTCATTGTTTGTGGTCATTTTATAATTGCATTAGAATTATCAATGTTTCTTTATTTGTCTCTTTGTCACTATCTTTCAACTTTCTCCTTTCATTGCTATCATACATTGAAATCAATGTTACTTGTGACTTTTACGAAGGACTTTGATGTCCTCTATTTTTGTATATTCCCTTGACTGTGGTTCATGAATCTTGCATCTCTTCTTTCATTAAAAGTCACTGTCAAAATTCTTATATGACTTCCCTTTGATCCTTGGACTATTGATGAACTGTTAAGTGTTGTAATCTATATGGTTGTTTTGAACCTCAATGTTCACTGTTCTGTATCCTTGTGTTGTAATAGTATTGAACAAAAAAAATATTTAGTGTTATACCTTTGCGATTTGTAGAAGCCATGATAGCTTTTGCTTCTCATATGACAGTCATGCCTTTCTTATGGAGCATGAATTCCCTTTGTGAACTGTCATTTCTCATGTGTTCTTCATGAATGCCCTTTAGTGTTTGGAAACAATAACTTCATTAGCTGTCATAGCTCCATGACAATGCTTAGTCTCTTGCTTCTTAAATTGTTTTTCTCATTTCCTTGAGTGATTTTTACATTATAACAACACTATTAATGCTCTTTTACAAATAGTTAAAGAAAATAAGAAGTTAATCTCTGCTTGCCAGTTGTCCATTCACGTGTTTTGAAAGTCTTCTATTTGAGTTGTCTAGTGTGCAAAATTAAAAGAAAACAATTAGTCCAAGGGTCCTATATTTTCCAATATTATCCAACCACTTATGTAATTGCATCATGCTATGGTTTTTTTTATATGAAATGAACTACTGAGTGTGATTGTGGTTTACAAAAATTCAACTTCTAAAAGAAAATACTCAATATCAATGGTTTTCTTATATATGCTTTATGTGTGTCTAACTTGATTTATGTGGAAAGTATTAGTATATATGGTATGATTATTCTTTAAAGGGTACTAGCTCAATGGAAGAGCACCAACTTTACAAGTAGTAGGATGGTGGTTTGATTCTATTGTGCCCTAATATGACTAAATAAATGACTAAATATATGACTAAATAAATGACTAAATAAATGGTTAAATAAATGACTAAATAAATGACTAATTCAATGACCAAATCAATGACCAAATAAATGACTAAATCAATGAACAAATAAACGACCAAATAAATGACCAAATAAATGACTAAATCAATGACCAAATCAATGACCAAATAAATGACTAAAATAGTTTAGTCATAAATTTGGTCATGAGATAAATGACCGACAATAAAATACCACTGATCATATGACCAAATTTGCTCATTTATCTACAATTTTTGGTAGTTTATTTGGTCATATATTGTTGTTTTTGTACTAGTATGTCCATCATGCCATTCAAAGTTTCCCTTTCCTTGGAAATGATGTCTTCAATGTTTTGAATGTTCCTGATAGGATTCATGCAGTAACTAAACAGTTTCCTTCCATGTCCAATGCAACTCTTAGCATTTGCAACAGTGGTTTTCAAAATTCTCAAGTCCCATGAGATAGACTTGCAAACTTCAGATAACTTCTTCTCAGAGTAGTTCTTTTCTTCCTTCTCCTCTGCAATATTTATCAAACTCTCATAATAGTCATCAAATTCATCAAGTGTTATCTTTAGGTTGTCAATGTCATCTCTGTGCTGGAAAATAATAGGTACTAGAAGAAATTTTTTTATAGTATCAATTTCTCTGGTTATTACCTTAGCCTTTTTGTCACCCTTTTGTTGTCGTCTCTCCTTGGCTTTAGTGAGTGCAGTAAAAGCCAATTTTACTAGCTCATCTTCATCCATGCAATCAACATCAACATCTTTTGTATTTTATTTTCTTGCCAACAATGAAATATAAGATGTGATTACCTTAGTTTTAGTCTCATCTTTTTCTTCCTGTTCTTTTTTTCCTTCATCCTGCATTTTTTCACTCTATTCTTTCTTCTACTCTTCTTCCTCTTTCTGCTCTGCTTCCTCAGCAATTGTGTTGTCCACACTTTCTGTAAATTGGTCCTTCTCATCATTAGAGGTGTCAAGTGTTATAGGTACACTAGAAACATATAAATTTGGTTGTGTTATAATTTTTCTTTTCTCAGAACTTGCCTCAGTTGGCTTTGAACTCTCTCCCATTCCTAGGTTTGTAAGAAAAGTGGTTTTAGAAAGTGGAGTCTCCTCAGGAGTAGGATTCATCAATATTTTCTCCAAATATTTCTGAGTCTCCTCAGTGATTTCATCATATCTTCTTGCCATGATTTTTAGTAATCTGATCTTAGTTCTCAACAAAGGTTTCAATTCTTTAAGTATTATGTCCCTTTCTTGCAAAGATATCATAGGTAGCATGTTGTCAATTTCTTTATGTCTAATTGTTTCATCTTCAATCTGTGCTAACTATTTTCTTGTCTCCAATATCCCATATAGATCTTCAGGTACACTTCCTTCAATTTCCAATAGTGTCTTCTTGAAAACAAGTGATTAACCACAATATCTTCAATCTTAAGTTTGTATGCTTCACCATACCTTTCATAGTATCTATTTACTATAAATAGATTTCCTTTCTCAATAGCTCTCTTCTCAATCATCTTCATGTCAGGCTTCCACATGTACTTCTCAGTTTCAGTTTTCTTCTCTTACAATACTTAGTTCCATAGGTGATGTCTTCCTGCTAGATCTAGTTTTTACTCTTGGAGTAATCTTCTCTACTTGTGATGTCTGCTATGATGGAGGAGGTGGAATTTCTACCATTACTACTTCAAGAGTGGGAAGGGATGTAGTACTAGCACTTTCCAATCTAGAAGATCGCTTATCCATTTTCCTTTTCACTTCTTTCAATTCTTCCTCTGTTAGTCCCTCCTTTACACCACACTCATGCACAAGTTTATCAATTTTTATTTTCCTTAGACCTCTAGTCTATTCCTCTCTTACCTTAGCAGATTTCTCTTCATAGGTTCCCCATATTTCTTCTGATGTATCAATCTTAGATGCAAGAACATGTTCAACTTGCATAGTAAGTACCTCTAAACTTACCTCATATCCCATAGGACAACTCCATTTCTTCCTTGGTGCGACTGCCTCAAAGCATATACAATCATTTTCAACCATGAAATAGATTGTATCCTTTTATTTCTCAACTATGTCATCAGGTATCCTATATCTGTCTTTCATCTGCCTCTGAAGGATTTTTATCATTCTAAATAATTCACCATCAACCCATGTTCTATTCTATCTTCGGTAACTCTATGTGATCTGAATACTAGTAGGTATCCCTAATTTCCAACCACTAGGGTACATACCTAGGAATTTGTGTTCAATGTGGATAAACATATGTACCAATACTGACCCAAATCTGAAGGTCTTTGTTCTGCCTTTCTTTACCAGTTTTATATTCTCAAGAAATTGTTGTTCCAATACTTCGCATAGGTTATATTTTACTTTTTCTTTTACCATTCTCCATGCCATCATGATAACTCCTGCAGATACCAAGTTAGGTCTACTTCTGTAGTAGAATTTATATCCAAGTTTCTTAGAAATTAGCCTCACATCTTGTTGAAAGATTTCATTCACAGTTATTGCATTGTCCCATTTAGAGTGTGTTAGGGTTTCAAATTACTTCTTCACATGATTTTGTACAATAGGAATGATTCTTGTATTATCCAATCCAGTAATCTCATGAATTAAATCACTGAAAAACGTCACACGCTACTTGCCTATCCAAATTAATTGATCATGTACTCATCTCAATAATATCTTGAACCACTCTTCTTCGTTGAATTCATACAAATCTAGAATTTTCATAATACTCAATTGATCAATGTGTTTGAGCTTATCACTCATGATTCCTTTATCAGTCATATACTCCATCTCACTACAAATATCATCAGTGCCTATTATATCATACTTATAATGAATATAAGCCCTAATATATTCTACGTGTAAAACTCCATAGGGTGTCTAGGAAAATGCTCCTTCAGGTTCTTCTTCACAAGAATTGAACACATATTTCTTGAACTTATACCTAGGTCAATCTAAAACATCATAAATAACAAGTGCATCCATAGCTAGATGATGTAAAAACCTCTTTCATGCTAAAATCTGAGTTTTTGCTTCAATCGATCACGCAGGGAAAAAGTAGGATAGACTGAATCTCTCTGCTCTCTTATCTCCTTAGGTCACTCTTCATCAAATGGTAAGGAAATAGATCTTCATATGGTGATTTATACAATATTTAGGTTAATAAAAGTTCACTTTACCCAATACTATCCAGTCGGCTGTAGATCTTGCGATCAAAATATATGCATCATCTGATGTTGCACTCTTAACTGTATACTCCATGATGTCATCCATGTTCATACCTAAGCTCACATGAGCTTAATCCATAAGTTTTGGGGAGGGATATATTCTGATGTCTTTATCCAATGCTCCCCCTAAGGCAATGATCAGCTAATTAGGTCAATTTTGTTTTGCTACCATCAGAAAAAGATCTAGTAGCATCTACTTTCTCACCCTGAACCTCTGTCTCACTTGTTTCTTTGATCTTCCATATCTTACTACTGCTGTTATTTTCTAATTTCTTAAAACAACTGTCAAAATCATTCTTCAAATATGTAACGCTTTTACCAATATCACTTCCATTCTTCTATGTATTCATAGGAGGTGGTACTCTTCTATTATTTGCTCCATTATACCTGCAAAACTTTGCTATATGACCTGGATTATTGCATTTGTAACATATAGGAGGTCATCTTTCCTAATTTACTTGCAGCTTACAGTACTTCACAATGTGTCCAATGTTACTACATTTGTAGCATGTAGGTTTCACTATAGGTTATCTTCCATTGTCTTGTCTATATCCAAATTGATTAGGTTTCCTGCATTCTACTTTCTTGTGCCCATATCCATTACAATTAAAAAAATAGCCTGAAAAGGTCTTAAAAGGGGTATTATCTCTAAATTCTCTTTTCATGTGTCCAAACTTGTTACAACCAAAGCATCTAGCTCTGAAAGGTCTGATCTTCTCTCTAGTTTCTTCAATAGTAGGTTTTTCAACATCAATCTTGGCATCAGATTTGTCTTCATGGTTCTTTGAGCATTCAGCTTCATTGAAGCCAATACCAGTCATATCACCTTTAGGTTTCTGTCTGTCTATTTGTTCATTGATCAAATCACTGCTGGTGTGAATTTTCTCAATGTGTTTCTTTTCCTTAACAAGTTCACCTTTTATAATCTGATTGTATTTCTCTAGTTCTAGATACTTGTTCTTGTAGTTTTCAGCCTCATTCTTCATTTGTTCTAATGCGTTACTCAAAGTTTCTTCAATCTTCTTCTTAGCATCCCTTTGTAACTGTATCTCTTTATTCATAGCTTCATTATCAAGTTTCAAAGTTTCATTTTCTTCTTCAAGTTGCTTCATCTGATCTGAGTTGTCTTTTTTTGAGTCTTCTTTTATCTATACCACAAGATCCTGTCTTTGACTTCTGGAAAGTTCAAGCTATTCTCTGAGTTTATTTATAAATTTCTCAGCTCTGCACATGTCGAATCTCAATTCTCCATTCTCTACTCTTTCTTTATCAAGATCCTCTAGTGTAGCATCAAAGTTCTCTTGCAAACTGTCCAACTCAATTTTGATCTCCCTTAAGCTGTTAGACTTTCTCTCCAAGGGCCAAAAGCACTGATACCAATTGTTAGGATTAGGTATACTGAGAGGGGTGGGGGTGAATCAGTATTATAGCACTTAAAACTTTTCCACCAATTAAACATTAACCATATACTTGTAGAAATGAAAAGAACATAATAAAATAACACAGTACTCATAACACCATAGTTTTGTTGTTAAGGAAACCCTGGCCAAGGGACAACCCCGGTGGGGATGGTACCCACAAGCATGCACTAAAGTATAGTGTCCTTTTTAGGAGACCTAGCCCTGTTAGGAGCTGAATATTACATAGTACATTTCCTTTTTAAAGGAATTAAAACCCTGTTAAAGGTATACAACACCTTGTTAGGGTCCAACTGAGCTTACAACTCTTACAAAGTAATTCTGTTACAAAATGTTCTCAGTAATGAACAAAACAAGAATCTCTAATGCTTAGATAGTTCCTGTCATAGCTCATCAATGATCTCTGTCATCCTCTTCTCTTCAATTCACATGTCATATCATCTATCCAATCGTCTCACATCCATCATATTCTCTCAATGAAAATTTCTCCATATATATATCTTATCTCTTAACTAAGTCGGCTCTCTTAACCAAATATTACATAGTCAGCTCTCAATATAAAATACATTTAATAAAACAAATATCAAATGTAAAATCAGCACACTTACATAATCAAAGTGTAGGTTATCAAAAACCAAAATCCAACTCTGATTGCCTGGAGTCCATGTCATACTCTCTGAATCATTTCTTTTGTCCAACATCTTTGTATCACTATTCTACTGATGTTTGTCTATCTTCAAATATCTCTAACTTGCTATAAACTTTACAAAAACAAAATTTATCTTTGGTGGAGGTCACATATACCTCATACTATCTTCCTCTAAGCTCATTTTCCTTAATTCATCGATCTCAATCTTCGATAACCAAAATACCTATGTAACTCTGCTTCTATACTTAGTCGATTTCAGAGTCATCAAAACTTAACTTCATAGGAATCGATCTGTAACCCAGATGTGTTGCCATAAATGACAACCAAAAAGTGAGTCTCACCATTCAAAATAGATTACTTTCCAACATCCTTGACAAAAAATAATGGTGTTATGGGTTCTATGTTATTTTCATTTCAGTAAGCTTATGGTTTATTTGGAATTGGTTTAAGTATATTTTAAAGTGTTGTAATATTGATTCACCCCCCTCTCATTATTACTCAATCCTAATAGAGATATGGTTTTTCAACCTAAAGACAAGGGTGGCCTTGGAGTGTAGAAGATGAAAGATTTAAACAAGGCCTTAATTACCAAGGTTGGATAGTAGTTAAATAGGAGTTTAGCGGACTGGTGCATAATAATGATGGCTAAGTACCTCAACTCCTCTCAATTACCTTATAGCCAAGGCCTATCGACAGGTTCTAAGATTTGGAATTTAATTTCTAAGTGCAAGGCAGTCCTAAAAATAGGGATGAAATGGATGATGATCATAATTTTTCATTGGTATACAAGGAAACAATTTTTCAACCGTCGGTTACATAATCACCAAGTGACAACATTTAGTTAAACACAATGGTCACTAAAATAGTTAAGCACAGAGGTCACCGAAATAGTCACGCATAGTGATCACCGAAATCGGTGAACATCGATAGTACTATCATTGACAGATAGTTCAAAAATTAAATCGACAACATAGTTCACAGAGTAAACTGAGAGCACAGTCTATATTGCAGGCCGAGCACCAGTCTACCAAGAGAAATTTTTATTCCTAAGAAAAGTGGATCCGAGGCTACATGTCAGCTAAAGCACTTTAGTTTTAAATTATCTTTATGCTTAGCTATAAAACCATTTCTTGAGGATCAAGAAAAGAATAAGTAATAGTTTTAATCAGTTTAACTGATTGTAAACATGCAAACTAGGATATCAAGGTCAAGTTGTAAACCTTTGATCATAGAGTTTTTCTTATAAAGTGTGAAACCTAATTAGGTCAATACATTGCATAAATAGATGTAGTAATCAATCAAGATCATGATGATTGTAGCCGTAGAAGACATTTATGGATCAGAAAGAGAGTTTCGTATAGAAGGACACAAAAGAAAGAATTTAGTTATGAAGAACTAATATTCAAGGCTACCTAGCAGAACAAAGGTATTATCCATCACTATAGGTGATACATACATTTTGTGAACTTAAAGGATCTATATTTAGCGATTCAAGATTGCATACTATCAAGTAATAAGTATTTTGACTACTCTCTAAAAATCATAGAAAATAGAAGAAATCCTTTAAGAAGGTGGAATTAATAGGCTTATTGTAAATCTCTTAATCGAGTGCACACTTAACAGTGTTGTTAAAATCTCTTAACCAAGTAGACCTAACAATTCTAAAAAAAATAGGGTAAGATCATCAAAAGTGATCACACTTGTAGCCTTAACCGACACCTTCCATTCTGCAGATAGTGAAGCTTTGTGGGTTTCATCCCCACCGCAGTTTTTACCTTCTAACATGGGTTTTCTGCATTACCAATTCCTATGTCATGTGTAACTAAGTTTCATGAATGTTTCTATGAATATTTACATGCAATTACATTTATGTTTTGATATTACATGCATAAGGTAGAAAATAAATATGGTCGGTAATGCAAGTAAAGATTACTAAATGTTAAAGTGATAAAAATTTTAAGGGTACCGATTCACCCCTCCCCTCTTAGTACACACCATTCCATTATTCCAACAATTAGTATCAGAGCTAGATCTCTTATTTGGAAAATTTTAAATCACTTGAGAGAAAATATCATACAATGGAAAGGTATAAGCTTGATAAGAATATTGAAAATCAGAAGTTGCGAATACAAATCTTCTATGAGCAATACAAAGAAACAAGAATCAATATAAGAGAGATATTGGATGAAAGAAAAGTCATGGCATCTCGCTACAATGAAACTGACTATCATGAAGAAGAGATACCCGATTTGTTTGAGTCATCGGGATATACATCTAGCAATACATCTAGCACATCTAAAGGAAGCATTACAAGTCTTAATAAAATCAATCAACATCTGACTGAATAAGTAAAGGTACTACAGATCTGTCAAGAGACACAAATGGTAAGAATGATTGATGTAATGAATAAATCTAGACAAGTTGAACAAGAAAGAACATTAGTTATAATGACAGGAGGAAGATCACTGAGAAGTTGCAAGAGAAAGAATATGAGATACAAAGATTTACTGAACATCACCATGAGATCACCAATCAAATAGTTCTTATGATTCATGAGGCCAACCGAGTGAACATAGAGCTTAATGGGAAATTGGAAGCTATTGGCGAACTAAGAGAAGAAAATGAGAAACTAAAGCATGAATTAAGGATTCAATAACAACATAATGATATGATCAAAAAAGATAGAGAGAGTACAAAAAGAATTGATGATTTTTTGAATGGACAAAGAAGACCAACAACAATACTAGTTTAGAGTATACTAAGCATGGAGAATCATCAAAATAAGCTGTTCAAAAAGATGTCTACACAAATCCAAGACCAAGGAAGCAGTCATGCAATCATTGTCGAAAACCAAGCCACACATCAAATATTTGTAGGACAAAAGATAAAGGTATTCCTAAATCCACTTCTACATTCATAGGTAATTGTTATAGCTATAACAAGCATGGAAAAAAAGCACATGAATGCATATCTAAGGTGAACAAAGCAAAGAAGGAATCCTACATGGAAAAATATTGTTCTACTTGCAAAATTTATGGCCACACATCTCATGAATGCAGGAAAAAGAAAAGGCAAGTATGGAAACCTAAAGAGAAAGAAAATGCTTATAAACTGAGAAGAGTTGGTAACTCATATGTTTGGGATTACAACACATGGGTAAACTACATAGCATGTGGTAGATATGGACACATAGCTGCAAACTGCATGAGGAAATAGATACGAAGATCAAGGAACTGGACTAACTCTGGAATGGCATACTTACACTGTCATAAGGTTGGTCACCTAAGCAATAATTACATAGACCGAGTGACAAAGACAAGCACTTTTACTAATGGAAATACCATTGAAGACATCATGAGAATGAAAAATCAAATATGGAGGAAAGCTTCAAACAATGATAATGCTCGAACAAGAAATGCAGTTGGTGACACCTCATTTAACAGAGTAGGTGATTCCACCACCCCCACCTAAGAAATACAAGTAAGTATGGAACTGCACTCTAAAAAGTTATGTTCTACATTAGTTCCAATACTCATTAATAATATGCCAAATTATCATGAATGGAGATGCACTATGGTATTACTTGTTATGATTTTGTGAATCCAGTCTCGTTGGTTAATACATATCAAGCATCATCGATGTACATATAAAAAACAATCAAGTTGTCAATATAAACTGAGCATCACTGGTAAACATGTGAGAGACAATCAAGTCTTCGATACATACTGAGCATCGTCAATGAACATGTGAAAAGTACAACTAAGCTTTCACTTACCCCGAGCGTTGCATTCTCACTGAGGATGAAGAATTTGGTATGATACCTGAGCGTCTTTGTTTCACCAAGTGGTAGTTGAAGCATTCAATGCACCACTTAGGTTATTTTATATAAATATGACAACAAAGAGCTCATTCATTCACCAACCAAAAAGGAGAAAATATAAGAGCGAAGACAAGCAACCAAGAGTGACAAGATTGCAAAGTGATTCACAACAGATTCAAAGGCTACTCCAATAGATTCTTAGAATCTACAACAAAGATCAAGTGAGTATCTAGACTCACCGAGCTCACATTTTGTTAATGGAGAAACCCTAATTTCAAGAAAAATGGTAACCACATCACGAGTCTCAAAGATCAAGAAGGACAAGACGATCAATCTGATTAAGAACACGACATGTGAGGAGCCTAACTATAAGTTTTTCCCAGAGGTTCCTTTACAACCCGATGATAAGGGAGCATTCTCAAGCATCCCTCCTAGGATTTTTTTGGTTGAAGATATCCCTGCATACATCCATTGCAAGGTTGTAGAGATCGAAGATCTTGAGATTGAAGAAGCTTACTAGAAGTTATGCACAGATGGCAACCTAAAAGATGAACGCAAGCACATTGAGGTGAAAGGGTTAACAAATGCCCTAATGTTCCCAAGAGAGTTCAATACTGAGTGGATATGCATTATACTTAGTCAGGTACATGATAGTAAAATGTGGTTGGATGAACCAAAACTTATCACAAAAGTTGTGATTCACACTGTAACAGGTTATCCAGTAACCGACAAGGCTAAAGCCCTAAATCATCCTTCTCACCCCGAGATTGAAAAGTTAATTGCTGCAGTATGGGACGATAGAGGTTTGAAATTTAATTCAATCACCAACCTAGAGATAAATTTTGGTGCCTATGTGATTTGGCACAAGGTATTCCAAGCTATCCGAATGAACAACATCGCATGTGGAGTAGTTGACACTGCTTATAAGATTGTGAAGAAGGGATTTCAAATGGATTTATCTGAGCTACTATTAAAGAAACTGGAGGAGAATATGAGAACTATTAGATCATCTAGATCTAATTCATGTAATTTTGGTTCACTCCTTATGTGCACATTCTTCTATTTTTAGAATTTCTTCCCTTTTTTTGGTAATGTCACTTGGGGCACAAACCAACCAATAACTGCATAAATTAGTGAACTCATTAAGTCACTAGGGGATAACTTCACATCTATAATGGATGCATACTTCACCAATTTCAAGGATAGAATGCAGAAGAGAATGAGGATCCCTGTATAACTGGTTGAAAAATACAAAGATAACATATGTTTCATAGTGGATACCGACACCAGTCTAATCAAACCAACTGTATCGAGAAAAACATGGTTGCCACCATTGGACTATGAGATCAACATTGATCAAGTTGCAAATGCTATTGAAGCCTTATTGAATGAACCAATTAAAAAATCATTGGGAATATTTGGAACATACGAGGAAGCCAAGTCTAGAATCAAGACTGGCTTAGTAGTGAAAAAGATTTGAAAGAAGACAAAGATAATTAATACACTTCAAAAGAAACTTTTGATAAATGATGAAGAATTGGAACAAGATGTCACCAAGGGATATTCACCCATCGGTGAAGGTGAAGATTCAAGTGACTCCAAGCCCACTAAATTAGATGCACCACTAGCCAACAAAGCAAAGGTTAAAAATGTAATAGCTACATCAAGAACAAGGAGAAAAACAAAAAAAGAAGAAGACTCATCACCGGTAAAGAAAGGCACTGTGAGGAATTATTAGAAAAGAAAGCCTCAAACTGGGCCATCAACACCAAGACAAAGAAGGAAATATATAAGAGGAAAAGAGGACAAGGATGACACTAAATAGGATGAGAGAGAACAAGGACTCCAAACTGAAAAGATCAAAGTTCCTAAAACAATTGATGAAGTTGTAGAGTCAATCATCAACACAGGCATCATATCACATCGTAATATTAGACAATGGCTAACCTTGTCTCCTAGAGATTAGAATAAGATAGAAGAGGCCATAATTAAGGAAATGGTTTCATACAAGTATGTACCAATACAATTCAACAAGAATATTCCATGAGAGCTCAATGACAAATATTAGCAAGATGGAAATATGTCTTGCATACAAAGAAAAAAATGAGGGAAAGATCCCTAGTAACTTTCATGCCACTCAAGTCAACAGTTAAAGAAATTGATTCAACAATGAAAGAGCATACAAAGAAATTTTTAGCAAATTTGGGAGCATACAAAGTACTAGAGAGTAGATTACAACACATTGAAAAAGAAAGTAATGATATTTGGAATGAAATCTTCAATCCAACCGAACAAATATTAGCTCTAACTGAGACACCTCACTATGAGGAGAAGGAGACCACACCGAGCCCAGAGCATATCTTCATCAATGACACCAAGGATATCAATCTAGTTGATTTGAAAATAGAGGTGAGTAAGGCCATGGATTATGTACCTCATATATTACAATCATTAGGGGATACACCAGACATCACAATAAAATATATAACTAATATTGATTTTGATGATGATCCCAAGAATGATGAAGATGTAAATGATGCCACCAAGAAAGAAAAGGAAAAGGATACAATGGATGTTGCATAAGAAAATGTACCAATTCACATGCCTTTATTAATACATGCTATCAATCTAATCAATAAAGAGAAGGAAAAGACACTTGAGCCTGATGAAAACATACTAGAAGAAAAAGGTGATGACCATGGGGAGCAGAAAGATACAAATGAAGATCATAAAGAAAAAAGTGGAGAGGATAAACAAAGTGATGCCAGAGACACCAAAGAGGAAAATAAGGCTAAAGATAAAGAAAAGGTTGATGTAGAGACATCTACTACTGACCAACAGGTCAATACTGATAAATATACCAAAGTCACCACACCTCCCACACAATCACCAAAATCAAAAGAGACTCGGAAGGAACTTGCTATGGTCCTTCATTCCCCTGCTTCTAACACCATACCAAATAAGAAGAGAAAATCACCTATCACACTAGATGAAATCATAGATATACCCAACTGCGATCCAAGGACACTAGATCCCGATTCACTGACCAAGTATGGAAAACTATGCAAAAGGAAGGCAATATAGGACAAGCTCAAAAAGGAGCACAAAAATTCACAAGTCCTAAATAATACAAAGGAAATATTATTACAGATAGTACTTGACACTCAAATTTATCAAAATGAACCAATACTTGATCAATTAGCAGTTCTCACCGAGGCCATTACATCACAAAATGTGGAAGCTGACAAGGTGATTGAAGAACATGCAAAAGAAAAGTGTCAATACAAGCTCACAGAGAAGATCAACCAAGAAGTGGCAGAAAACAAGGTAAAACTTTCTGAGCTAGTTACTACATTGGAACCAATACTATCAGAAGTAGTCAACTTAGTTCAAAATTTGTGCATGCTAGATCATTTCACTACTGAGCATAGTGAAAATATAGCTAAAATAGATTAAGATCTTTAAGCTAGTGCACAAAGTCTCACAACCAAAGAAAATGCATTCAAATTGCATTATGAGAAGATTGTAGAATCCAAAAGGTTGAGACTTGAGCTACAAAAGGTTGAAATAAAAATCATAGATGAGGTAATCAAGCTTCAAGCTATTTTACTACCGAATCTCACATTACTATTGAAACACATGACTTTGGCAAAGACATTAATTGCCACCCCATAAATATCAGATACCGAGAGTATATATAACATGCACGCCAGAATCACTTTGGCACACATGACCCTCAAGCACCTCAAGAAGAAATGGGAGAAGAAGATGGCAGACATTCAAAAATCCTATGCCCACATATTTGACAAGATGTAAGTATTACACCTTTGTCATTATTTTCAAAAAAAGGGGGAAACTATATGTATACATATCAAGAAAATATGTCAAAGGCCAAAGAGGGAAATACACAAAGGAGGAAACATGTACATAAACTGTACCGAGGCATGCACATAGGGGGGGTCATTTAACAAGGTAAACACTTGGTGTATATACTGAACATATCAGTTTGCACATATCATTTTTTGATACTAATGACAAATGGGGAGATTGATGATCCTAATTTTTCATTAGTATACAAGGAAAAAGTTTTTGAACCGTCGGTTACATGATCACCGAGTGACAGCATTCAGTCAAACAGAATGGTCACTAAAAAATTTAAGCGCATAGGTCACAAAATAGTCAAGCACAGTGATCACCAAAATCAGTGAACACCGATAACACTATCAATGATAGACACTTCAAAGAGTAAACCGAAAACATAGTACACAGAGTAAACTGAGAGCACAATCTACAAAGAAGACCGAGCGCCTATCTACCGAGAGACAGTTTTATTCCTGAGAAAAGTGGATCTGAGACTACAAGTCACCTAAACAAATTTAGTTTTAAATTAGCTTTATGCTTAGTTGTTAAACCATTTCTTGAGGATCAAGAAAAGCACAAGTAATATTTTTAATCAATTAACTGATTGTAAACATGAAAACTAGGAGATCAAGGTCAAGTTGTAAACCTTTGATCATAGAGTTTTTCTTGTAAAGTGTGAAACCTAATTAGGTCAATACATTGCATAAATAGATGTAGTAATCAATCAAGATCAAGATGATTATAGTCGTAGAAGAAATTTATGGATTAGACAGAGAGTTTCATGCAGAAGGACACAAAAGAAAGAATTCAATTATGAAGAACTAAGATTCAAGGCTACCGAGAAGAACGTAGGTATTATCTATCACTATAGGTGATACATACATTTTGTAAACTTAAAGGATTTGTATTCAACAATTCAATATTGCATACTATCAGGTCATAAGTATTTTTTACTACACTCTAACAATTGTAGAAAATAGAAGAAATCCTTTAAGAAGGTGGACTTAACGGTCTTATTGTAAAGCTCTTAACCGATTGCACACTTAATAGTGTTGTTAAAATCTCTTAACTGAGTAGACCTAACAAGTCTAAAATTTTACTCCTAACAAGGTAAGATCATTACAAGTGATCACACTTGTAGCCTTAACTGACACCTTCCATTCTGCAAATAGTGAAGCTTTGTGGGTTTCATCCCCACCACAGTTTTTACCTTCTAACAAGGGTTTTCTGCGTTACCAATTCTTGTGTCACATATAAAAAAGTTTCATGAATGTTTACATGAAATTACATTTATGTTTTGATATTGCATGCATAAGGTAGAAAAGAAATATGGTTGGTAATGCAAGTAAATATTACTAAAGGTTAAAGTGATAAAAATTTTAAGGGTACTGATTCACCCCTCCCCTCTCAGTACACACCATTCCACTAGTCCAAAAATGGATTTTGGGAAATGGAAATCAGATTAGATTTTAGGAGGATTGGTGGATAGGAGATAAACCCTTTGGTATGGATAGGTTTTTCCATAGCAGGAACTATCTTGAAAATTTCTTTGGGAGTAGGGCGAAGGACTATATTACACATGATCAGAAATGGAAAAAGTTGGAGGAGGCTTATAATGACCAATCTCATCTTCTCCATTTTGTTTTGGAGGTTCAGAAGATAATGAAGGAGGTCAGAATCCCTATTTCTCAGATAGAAGAAAAAATTGTCTAGTGCCATAACACGTCAGGGGAGATCACGTTCAAATCTGCGTACTTAGTCATATTCAAGAACGTGGTGGGTGAGACAATGTGGGGAATGGTTTGGAATACCTAGTTGATCCCTAAAATATTTTTTTTGTGGTGGACGGTTATGCACAAGAAGATCCTCACTCTGGACAACCTCCAAAAGAGGGGAATCCAATTGGTTAATGATGTGTGATGTGTAAAAGTTGGAAAGAGACCATAAATCCTCTCCTAATCCATTGTCCCTATGCTTCTAATGTGTGGTTGAGAATCCTTTTCTAGCTGCAGCTGAATTGGATGTTCATAGAGAATGTCACTCAATTTGTGATTAATTGCAGGCACCATTCTAAGAATCCACTCATTTGTTTACTCTAGAAATTTATACCCCTGCATGTGTGATGGAGCCTTTGGAAGGAGAGGAATAATAGGGTGTTTCATGGGGAGGAAGGTGATATTGAGGAAATTTTAGAACAATTGTTAATCTATTGATGGAGAACCCTTAGACTTGCCAATGGAAATTATGTTACTCAACCTATTGATGAGGACTATAGTTTGGCTCGAGAATGGAAGCTTTCAAAAGAATTTTTTGAATTTGATAATTCTAGGGTGTTGGTGAGGAGGAACACCCATTGGACCCCCCCTGATGACACATTCTACAAGCTTAATTTTGATGGGGCTTCTTGCAATGGGTCTGTTGTGGGTGGAGGTATAATTAGGGATCATCTTGGGAGGATGCATATTGCTTATGTGGTTAACCTTGGTAAGGCTACCAATAATGTGGCAGATATTTTGGCCTTATTATGGGGTCTTAAGGTTGTTTTTACTGTGGGAATCAGGAAGTTGATTATTGAGGGAGACTCAAAAATTATGATTGAGATGGTTAAAGGTAACTTTAAGGCTACTTGGTGAATTTTGATTCTACTACAAGATATTTGGGCATTCCTCTCGAGGCTTGAGGAATTCAAATTACAACACATTTATAGAGTAGGGAATGCAATGGTGGATGCGTTGGTGGCTAGTGGACTAACCATCCATGGGAACAAGTGCTATATAAATATATGGTCGCTAATGATGCATATAATGTGCTTGTTGGGAGGGAAAGTACTATTAAATGCTAATGATGAGGTACATCGCTGGTGATTCTTATTGGTGGAGAAAGACAACTAGCAGAATCATGAGGAGCTACATGAATTCAAATTTCAAATGTAAAGATAAAACTAGTTTTAATAGTGGTAATTATCATATAAGAGGGGATATTATTACCATATATGGTGGTTGTACGAGGAATTTTAAGAGAAAAATTAGCGTGAGGATATGCACAAGATCCATGGCTAGTGAAAGACAGCCAGTCTTTATGATCATTACATTTCCAATTCCAAGATCCGTAATCATATTAATTTGAGGGCATTTAATGTTTTTAAAATGCCTACTCATGTGAATAGTACTTTATTCAGTTTGAGTTTCCATATTTTCATTAAGGTGAAAAGTGATGTCCTAATTTACACTATTCGTGTGACTCTAGTTTTTTGCAATGGTTTCTTGAGTTGGGAAGGGTTCTTGACTGTGTCTAGTGTTAGGATCTAGGATGGAATGTCTCTGGAGTCTCAGGAGGAAGTGCAATTTTTGGAGTTCAGTACTGAGATGGGAGGGGATATGGTCAGGGTGGAACCATCAAAAATTGAGGATGGGTTTCTTAAAAACCCTTGTGCGGTCATGTACCTAAAAGAAGGTGGGTTCTTCCCTTACATGGAAGCCATGTAGGGAAATGATGAAATTATCTCAATGCAGCTTGTCGATACTTGGAAAGGTTGTAAGGTTACCATAAATGGTATCACCTTCAAGATAAATGAAGAAGTTATAGCTCAAGCCATGGGTTTTTCCTTGGAGGGAAGAAAGTGGAGGAAGGTTACCAAGTGCAGGGACAACACAAGTGCCTATTGATTTTTCAAAAAATCGGAGGCTCCTGTTCATTTTTGTGGGGGTTTCAAACACGACGAGCTTCCTAAACTATAGGATGAGGCATGCCTAATTATAATGAAGTATCTCTCTTGAGGGTCATTTTGGGACCTGATAATATTACAATTTCCCTTTGTTAAACCATTTACGCTATAATGAAGAGATATACATCCCTTTCTTTCTACTGCATTCTTTGGAAGCTTGGGTCATGGATGTAAGGATTAAGAAAGGTGCCAAGTAGATTTATTGTATCCTTCACCAAGGACTTATCCTTAGAATGTATAATTTTCACCATTCTCTGTGTCCTCCTAGAATTGTTTCCATGCAAGACATTTCCACCATCCCTACTAACAACCCTAAAGAGAATTTTGTTTTCCCCTCTCAGCTGACATCATCCTCTAAAACTCTCATTTCTACAGGTAAAAAAAAAAAAGAAACTATTATGGGTCCCACTGATAAGGTGGGGGAAGTGAAAATCAACATTGACTATGTGGATGAAGAAGATGATAATGACATCAAGAGGAGGTCCCATAGAATTGCTTCCAACTCCCTTGTCAAGCTGAAGGTAGCAAGGAAAAGTTATTTTGAGGAGGCTAAGGAAGAGGTGGATTCTGAGGGGGAAGAAGGGAGGAAAAATATGAAAATTGAAGAAAAGAACAAGAAGGGGAAGAAGATAAAAGATAAGGTGGAAGACATCTCTGATACAGTGAAGGGTAAAGAATCCCTGACCATGGAGGGGGGAAAGAAAATCCATGATTCCATGCACGTTCCGACTAGCTTCAAATGCAGTTCAATGTATTTTTCAATAAAGAAAGTGTCAGGAGGAAACAATGAGTCCCCTCTTACTGCTACTTTTCCTTTGGGATTGCAAGGGGAGGATGTCAATAAGGAGGATAAAAAGGAGATGAAAGAGACTGAGGAGGAAAATTTTGGTGCCTCAGATGGCATAAATGAGGACTATAAGTTGGAGCTACATCAAATTAAGGAATATTTACAGTTGTTGCAAGGTAAAGTCAAGGATCTTAGCGCTAGTTTCAATAGGGTGGCAGACTTTGGGGTGAAGGTGATGCACTTGGAAGCCATGAATATTCACCTCCTCCATCAAGAGAATTGGAAGACTTTGATGATGGAGAAGGATGAGGGGAAACTGTTCCAGTTTCTAGCAAAAGTTTGGTTGAAGTTGCTACTTAATGATGGGATAACAACCCCAGATGACTTTTTTTCTCTATTTTTTTTTATGTTTGTTTTAAACTCTTGCTTGTGGTGGTTTGCCTTTAAGGGCCTACTAATTTTTGTGTTTTTTTATTCTAGTTATCATATTTCCAAGATTGGTGGTGGTAGGTGGTTTTATTTCAATATTTTGGTTATTTGGTACTCTGTGTTTAACTTATCTAGAACTTTCCCTGTTGGTTATCACTGTTGGTTTACCAATTTTGTTGTTAATGTTGGTCCTCTTACTACTCATATTCTATTTTTTATTTTAAACAAATGTATTAGCTTAGGGTGTGATGGTTCTATTAGTGTGTTATTAGTCGTGGCACTTCTTGTGCTTGCTCTGTCATTTTGTGACAGGTCAGCCCCCTTGTTTTGGCTGCTTTATTATAAAAATAATAAAACTACAAAAACTAAGAAATGACATTTTATAGAAAAGAAACCAATAAAGGAATTTTCATCAAAAGCACTAATGCTAAACAAATTATTTAATGTGGATTTTATTTTGCATAATTTTTTTAAAAATATATATTTATCATCAAATTCTGATGACCTGTCAATTTCCACTGATAAGGATACTATATGTCAGACAACATCATCATCGGATATGCAACCCCTGAGGTTGTTAGAATTCCAACGACCTATAAATTTCTACCGATGAGGATGTTTTATGTTTGATGATATCCTCATCAGATGTGCAACCCCTAAGAGCGTCAGACATACAAGGACCTGTCAATTTTTACCGATGAGGATGTTGTATATCTGATAGCATCCTCATTAGAATGGAAGCCCCTAAGGGTGTCAAAAATATGAAAACCTATCAATTTCCACTGATGAGGATGTTGTATGTCCAATAGCATCCTTGTCAGAATGGCATCCCCTAGCTGTTGTCAAAATTCTGACGACAGGTTAAGTTCTACCGATGATGATGTCGTGGGAGAAACGATATCATTAGATGCAACTTATTGTAAAAATTATGATACATATTAGGGTGGTAATTATAATTTTGGCAAGCGTCGGATGTTTCGATGAAAATTTTTTGACAATTAACTTAGTCGGTATTCTGATGAAGTCCGGTCAGAATTGCAACAAGATCCCATTATAAATATGCCTCGATGTACTAGTATACAAGTCCCAAAACCAACTATCTAGGTACCATAAATATCATCCATCCTCTCATCCCAAAGAAAACATACCAATGCACAAATGATGATAGAGAAGGCCAACTAAAAATGTTTGCATCAACATTGAATCAATCGCGTGGATATAGAAAGTGTTAGTAATAAATGATATGGGGGGTGAATAGGTGGCCTCAAAAATATTCCAATTAATCAACCCAAAAAATTAGTACCACAATATTAATCCTCTAGTTATCTTCAGTCCTATAAGATGAATGCCTTCAAATATACTTATCAAATTACTACTGCTAAGAGTGCTTTGTTAAACCTTATTCTGTATGTTTATCGAATAGCAGTCTTTTAATTTACCAAAAATAGAAAATTAATTAGAGTATACCAATCAATCTAGATTAGCTATGTGCAATGAAAAACACTAAATTAATGAGTCATAAAAACATTGACACATGGAATTTTAACATGGAAACCTTGTTAAGGGAAAAACCACTTGGGACTGGTAACCCAAAATTTTCACTCTTCTGAAGTGAGCTCGGTGAAGATCCAACCCTGTTAAAGGTTACAAACACGCTGTTAGGTGTGACCTTGTTAGAGGATTTAAAATATTATTTTGTCACTTGATATCAAGCATTTATATGCTACCTTCCTTGTCCAAACTCTTCTGGTTTGTCAAATGGTATCTGCCATCTCATGCTATCTTCATGATCAAAATTTTTGATACTCCTTGGGATCTATCTCAATATAGAAAGGATCTTTAAATCCTTTTTGGTTAAGAGACATTGTGAATCAATGGCTAAACTGAAACAGTATGATCTGTTAACATATACAACTTATACTTGCAAATTTTTAGATCTATTGTAAGCTCATTAAACCAATATGATCAATATATCTTTTCAATAAGTTTTCTCCACTCTTTTTCTTCTTAGTGATGCTATGCTTTGTTACTCAGTGTCCACAAATTTTTTTATTTCTTTCCTCAGCTTGATTGATTAGGATTGTATGAAGTTTTTCTTCATCAGTTTCTCTCCAGCATCCTCTTTTTCATTCACTCGCCTTTTTAATTCGTATTAAATTAAGTTGTCTCTTTATATACATAATATCAATTTTTCTAGGTTCTTGATTTTCTCAATCTTGGCATGATCCGTAATCTTAGCTAATTTGATTTAAAGAAAAACTCTTGTTTTATCTCGCAAAAATCTTCTTGCCAATTGGATAAAACAACTTTAAATCCTTTACTTATCTCTGGCTTTATCTTGTCGATGAAAACAATGATAACTACCAGTTAAGTCTATATTTAGCTCTGCCAGCTAGATATTTTGTTGTTTCTGAACTCCAGTTAACTTCGGTGTTTTAACTCTTTCATAACTTCAATAAACACTTTAGTTCTCCTTGGGCTTCTCCGTCGAGGTTGTCTGTCCTTTGGGCTTCACTGCAAAGTTCTGCTTGTTAGTTAACACTGTAATTCTAGTCATCAGTAATGCTTGTGATTCTTCTCTTTGGTAATGTTCATCAGTTTCTTTGCTCAGGCATCACTGTAACTTAACTTTCAGTGATCTATGTCCATCAGGTTCCACTATCCATTAGTGTTTGAAGTCACTTAGTGAATTCTTTTCTTTTATGCATTACTGAAAGCATAAATTTTTTCTCTCTGATTATCTGAAGTCTTTGAAACTTTTATTATAACCGATTAGATTATATCAAGTTGACATCAATGAAAATACAATCCATTAACTGATTTAATGTCTTGCATTATCTTTCTGCATTTTGGTGATCAACTTAACATCTTCAAACATTCAATTAGTTACATTTCATCAATCTCTCCCTTTGGCATTGATGGAAAACACTACATTATCACACTATATTATTTCTAATACAATATGAAATATAACAGTTTCATCAATCTTTCCTATTGTAACTATAAAAAATTTCTGGCTTTCGGTAAGCTCAAAATAGCTTAGATTTGTTTCTTGCAGAGTGGGTTCTTCAATCTTCAATCCCTTCATAGGATATATGTAGCATCTAATTTCTTTGTTCTAATATGTGCTTCTACCTTGAATTTTCCTCTTCTTGATAATCTCTTTTTCCTTGACAGTAATTTCTCCCTTTGTATGAAATCTCTCCCTTTGTTACTTCTCTCCCTTAGATGGATATTTCATATGTAATCAATTTCTCTCTTTGAATATTGATTAACTCTTCATTTTGATTCTTAGGAACTTCTCTCCCTTATGATAATGAGATAATCTCTCCCTTTGAAAAAAATGCCAAGCAAGTTTCTTCTATATCATATTTCATCCCTTTATATAATATATTCCTTGAATTTCTCTATCCATCAGCAATACATTGATTCTAGTGTTCGGTGCAGGTTTGTACCTTATTGTGTATAGATGTATCTATTGTTGTTCATCTTGGTGTTTGCATCAACATGAATGATCTTCTAATTATGTGTAGGCTGATGCAGCCTCCTAGTCAGCGTACTGACTGATAGACAAGGGTTGGACCCCTAGTCTCTGTCTCAGGTACTCTAATATATCTTTCAGTAATGGCTTGGTGAATATATCAGCTAATTGTTCCTTTGATTGAACATATTCCAATATAACCTCCTTTTCTTGCACTTGTTCTCTCAGATAGTGATACTTGATAACAATATGCTTAGTCTTAACATGCATGACTAGATTCTTAGAAATGTTAATTGCACTAGTATTATCACAGTAGATAATTAATGGTTCAAGAATCTTCATATTCATACCTTTGAGAAACTATTTGATCCATGCAATATTGGAGCAATTTGTAGCAGTAACCACGTACTCTGCTTCTATAGTAGACTGAGAGACACATCCTTTCTTTTAGCTGATCCATGTGACAAATATGTCACCCATGAAGAATACTCCTCCAGTTGTGCTCTTTTGGGCATCAATGTTTCCAACCCAATCTGCATCTGTATAGACTTGTAGCTCAAATTTTCCTTCTCTTTTATACCATAAACCATAATCCTCAGTGTTCTTCAGATATCTTAGAATTCTTTTGACAACAGTCACATGTGATTCTTTGGGATTAGCAGAGGATCTTGCAACTATTACAACTGCATGTGCAATATCTGGTCTAGTATGAACAACATACATTAGTTTTCCAATCATTGATCTATACAAGGTCTGGTTTACCTCATTTGATTTGTCTTCTTTTGTCATCTTACATCTGGTAGCCATAGGTGTTCCAACTGGTTTGGAATCTTCCATCTTGAATATCTTCAATACTTCCTTGATGTATTTTGACTAAGTGATATATATGCCTGCATCTTGTTGAAGAATCTGTAGACCAAGAAAGAATTTGATCTCCCTAAACATAGACATTTCAAACTCTTTTCTCATTTCATTAGCAAAGGATTTGCATAACATTTCATTTCCCCCAAAAATGATATCATCAACAAAAATTTCAGCAATCAAAATATTACTAATGATATCTTGTCTTAAGTACGGATTGCTATTTTTTCTAGTTCTTACAAATTCAATGATAATGAGATAGGAGTGAATTCTTTCATACCAGGCTCTAGGTGCCTTGTTTCAATCCATACAAGGCTTTATGTAGTCTACATACCATGTTTCTCTTATTTGGATCAACAAACCCTTCTGGTTGTTCAATGTATACCTCTTCTTCCAGTATTCCATTTACAAATGCAGATTTGACATCCATCTGGTATACCTTGAATCCTTTGAATGTAGCATAAGCAAGTAAGATTCTAACTCCTTCTAGTCTAGCAATGGGTGCAAAGGTTTCTCCATAATCAATACCTTCTTCTTGTGCATACCCCTTGCATACTAACCTTACTTTGTTTCTTGTGACCTCTTCATTCTCATTCAGCTTGTTTTTGAATATCAATTTGGTACCAATGACATTCTTGTCATATGGTCTCGGTACTAGTGTCCATGTCTAGTTCTTCTCAATCTATTCTATTTCTTCATTCATAGCACTAACCCATTCTTCATTCTCAAGTGCAGTATTAACAGATTTAGGCTCAAAATCACAAAGTAAACATCTAGTGTTTAGTGACTTACTTCGTGTTCTCATTCCAGCCTTCTTGTCTCCTATGATTTGATTATGCGGATGATGTCTTCTGACATAATTGGAAATTTTTAGTTCATCTTTGTGTTCATCATTCTAATAATCTTCTTGACCTTTGTTCCGATCTCCATCTCTCGGAACATCATCTTGAGTATTTTCCTGATTTTTGGTAATTGCAACCTGATGCTCGGGTGCAATGTTTTGTTTATCAGGATAGATACACTGTTGCTTGGGTAGAGTGTCAGGTTCTGTATAAACAAACCTTTTATAATCCTTTGGTTCTCTTCTACTTTCCTTATCATTCTTTTCTGCAAATTCATCTATTTTCACATTTGTACTTTCAATGATCTTGTTAGATGACTTGTTAAGACATTTATAAGCCTTTCTTTTGGTTGAATACCCTAGAAAGATACCTTCTTCACTTTTAGAGTCAATTTTTCCATTTCTATCATCTTTCAAAATATAAAATTGCCTGCAAAAGATTCTAAAGTAACTTACATTGGGTGTGTGACCATACCAAGCTCATAGGGTGTCTTCTTTGTGTCCTTCAATTGTACTTTGTTTAATGTGTAGACATCAGTACTCACAACTTCCCTCCAGAAAGTTTGAGTGATGCTCTTCTCAATCATCAATGTTCTTGCACATTCAACAATTGATCTGTTTCTCCTTTCAGCAATTCCATTTTGTTGTGGTGTTCTCAGTGCAGAAACTTGTCTTTTAATTCCATACTCATTGCAATAGTTAGGGAATTCAGTTGAAGTAAATTCCCCTCCTTTATCTGACCTTAAGCATTTCAATTTCTTATCACTTTGCTTTTCTACCATAGCCTTATACCATTTAAACATCTTGAATGCTTCTCATTTATCTTTTAAGAACATAACTGTCATCATTCTAGAATAATCATCAACAAAGAAAAAAACATACCTATCTCCATAGTAACTCTTTTTCCTCATGTGTCCACATAGATCAGTATGGACTAATTCTAGAATTTCATTAGATGTATGGGTTTTACTCTTGAAACTAGACTTTGTCATCTTACCTTTTTGACAATTCTTGCACATGATATGCTTAGGCTTAGTCATGCTTGTTAAGCCTTTGACATTACTTTTGTTGCTTATCTTTATCATGTTGTCAAAATTCACATGACACAATATTTTGTACCACAACCATATGTCTTCATTTCTAGCCATTAAACAATGGTGTTTATGTCGTCAAAATAGAAAAGGTTACCTTTTATCTTCTCACTAGTTCCCATCAACCTTCCTAAATTCATTGAAGATCTTTGCCTTATTATTTTCAAATGCCACTTGGTGACCTATATTATTCAGCTATGAAACACTTAACATATTATAATTCATTCCTTTTACCAAGTAAGCATTTTCAAATTTGATCAGGTTATTCAACATTATAGTTCCTTTACCTTCAACTAGACAAGCTGTATCATTTCCCATTCTTACTGAATCACTATTATAATATTCAAAAGTCTCAAACTTTTGTTTATCATCGGTCATATGGTGAGTGAAACCACTATCTATGATTCAAACATCCTTCTTACTAACCTTAGATATGAGTGTAGTTTCTACATACATTTCTTCTTCTTTGTCTAAATCATCCTTCATGGATACAAATACCATCTCAATGTCTTCTTCTGATTTGGTGTTAGTGTCATCAACTCTATTCTCAGCTAGGTAACAAGATATCTTCCCTTTTTCCTTGTAGTCTCAGGTATCTCTTTGGTCAGATGGTCAGTTTCTTCGGTAAAATCTGTTATCACCTCTATCAAACTTCTTCTCATATGATCTGTCATTACTTCTGTCATCTTTTCTTCTATTTGGACATCTTGCAGAAAAGTGTCCAACCTCTTTACAATTGAAACATACAAGTGGTAATTTACCTTTGTACTTCCTTTGCCTCTCTCTAATCTTCTTGCCATTAGTGCTTCAATATCATTGAGTCCTTGATCCTCATTATCACTTTCACTATCATTTCTAATAGCATGTCTATGACTTGAATTGCTTATTTTCAAAGAAGAATTGAATGTAGATTCTATAGATGGTAAGACACTATTATCAAAGTTATTCATATCAAATGAAATTAGTCTACCAATCAGACTATCTAGAGTAACTGTATTGTTTACAACTACTCTCATTTATTGAATAGCAGAAACTCTAGTAGCATATACATGCAATAAGATTCTTAAGATTTAGTTACCACTATTTCCTCTTCAAGAACACCTCAAACTCCTCAGCTAGCATTGAATATGTTAGGAATAAGGTGTCTCAACCTTGTATATTTCCTTACATTTGATATTTTCCAAATGTCGGCACTTTGGACAATGTGTAAGGTAATCATGACTGAAATGGTTATGACGGATTCCTATGATGCTCATTAATATTTGTAAGAGCTAATTGTGGAAGATTCAATGATGGGTGAAGACATGTAAGACATGTGGAAACTGATCATGTTGAGTACTATTCCTATTTTCTCAGAGAATGGTAAAACCCTAATACGACTATCTTTGGAAGTTGCCCTAAAAAGGGAAGCGCGTGATATAAGCATTTTTTAGGGTTGCAAATCTGAGTGAGAGGTAAGTGTATTGTTGGAACATTTTTATGCTGCTTAATTTGTCTTCAAGTGTTGATTATCTCCTGAAAGAACTTGCATTGCAAGTGTATTGTAAAAAATAATAGTTTTGATTAATACATTGTGCAGGTTTTGGATGTTGGGGTTTTTTACCGAAAGGTTTTCCCTGGGGTAAATCATTGTGTCATTCTCATTTTTCTATGTATGCATGTTATTGTATTATCATTCTATAATTTCTAAGGGTTAGATCTGAATTTTCACGATCCTCTTCTTGGGAGTTTAGCGTAGGGAACTATTTTTCACACACTTAGTTTCCTTTCAGACTACCTCTTTGATTTTGTAGCTATACTGAGTGATATTTTCTCCTTCTCTCATCCTTAAGTCATAAAACCTCCCTCTTAGGCTTTTTGCCTTGGCTCTTAGTACATTATCATTTCCTCCATATACCATCTTCAACTTATCCAACATTTGCTTTGCGTAGGTGCAGGTTTTGACATCTTCAAACTCAGCATCGGAGAGTGATGAGGCAAGTTCTATCATCATGAAATTATGCTCATGTTTTTCTCTTAATTTCTCAAGGGTGTGAGGTCCTATAGGCAACACATATTTAGTATCAAGGTGTTGAGTAACATCATTACTAATATGTGATAGGTGGATTCTTATTCTACTTTTCCATGATGCAAATTTTTCTTTATTCAACTTGGGCACATCTCGTCTGTTCATCTTGTGATCTTTTTCTTGAGCTGTTAAACTCCCTTTCTAAGCACACAAGCTCTGATACCAATTGTTAGTAATAACTAAGAGGGGGGGTGAATAAGTGATCTCAAAAATATTCCAATTAATCAACCCAAAAACTTAGTACCACAATATAAGCCTCTAGTTATCTTCAGTCCTATAAGATGAATGCCTTCAAATATACTTATCAAATTACTACTACTCGGAGTGCTTTGTTAAAACTTATTTTGTATGTTTACCGAATAGCAATCTTTTAATTTACTGAAAAATAGTAAATTACTTAGAGTATACCGATCAATCTAGATCAACTATGTGCAATGCAAAATCTTTAAAGTAATGACTCATAAACACATTGACACATGGATTTTTAACGTGGAAACCCTGTTAAGGGAAAAACCACTTGGGAGTGGTAACCCAAAATTTTCACTCTTCTAAAGTGAGCTCAGTGAAGAGCCAACAATGTTAAAGGTTACAAACACACTATTAGGTGTGACCTTATTAGAGGATTTAAAAGATTAGTTTTTCACTTGATATCAGGCATTTCTATGCTACCTTCCTTCTCTAAAATCTTTTGGTTTGTCAAATGGTATCTAGCATCTCATGCTATCTTCATGATCAAACTTTTTGATACTCACTACAACATTTAAGACCATTTTTTGATGGCTATGTGTCACTTTTCTGACACTATCCTGTCGGCCAAGTGACAAAGATGAGTGTTGCTATTTTGGTGTCAGAAACATCGATGGTTGTACCATCTTTTGTTATTGCAATGGTCTAAACTATCACAATATGAGCCAGCTATGATGTTTATCATGCTGTCGTTACATATTTTCTCTGTCTCTATTACGACACCTAGGCGTCACATTTTTTGTGTTAACTATCATAGTTTGCACCGTCTAAAAACTTTAGCATGTTGTCATTACAGTTTGTGGGTGTCACAATTATGAGAGACGTGTGACGTATTTTCTATACATGCGATGTCAAGCGATGTCGCATGTATAGAAAATATGTCACATGTCTCTCATAATTGCGATGGTTAACACAAAAAATGCGATGTCTAGGTGTTGCAATACAAGCCAGCTATGATCTTTATCATGTTGTCGTCACATATTTTATCTATCATTATTACGACACCTAAGCATCACATTTTTTGTGTTAAATGTCACAGTTTGCACCGTCTAAAAACTTTAGCATGGCATCGTTACAGTTTGTGGGTGTCACAATTATGACAAACTTGTGACATACTTGCTATACATGTGATATCTAGACATGGGCAATTACCGATGGCTAGACATCGCATGTATGTTTGTTTGGTTCTTTGTTCACTTGATGATTGTTGGATTTCATTACTAAATCTATCTAATATTAATAGAAAAATTTAGACAATTTCAAAAACCCTTTTCAAGTTTCTAAAAGAACTTGAAAGCCAGCTCTATAATGATAATATAACCAATTTGATAGTGCACATAATGAATTTCATATATATATATCTTTAGTAATTAAATCAAACGAATAGGTCAACTATAAAAAGATCGGGTGCAGCTCATTTCTCTAACATGGGAAGTGTGCTCTATAGCTAAACTATACAAAAAGATATTATTGTGAGAAGAAAAGCAAGAGACATGTTGAAAAGGGGTTAAAAAGAGAGACTGTCCATACTCCATAAATGCTAGCCAGGTGGAGAAGGTCCAAAGAAGTGGATTCCAGATATTATTTATGTTGAATAAATTATCAGTATAATTAATTATTTAGAAGTAATTTTGCAATATTTTAGAAATCAACAGTCAAATCTCATAAAATAAATGATCTAACTGAAAATACTATGAAAACCTTCAATTACTAAAGACAAATACAATATACTTATCCTTACAAAAGGATTGCTAAGTAGAATATTTGAATTGCTAAAATAATAACTACAACCCTGATGTCAAGATCCATCAAAGTCAATCAAGTTGTTGATCTCATCTCCAAGTGTAGAACTTCATTTTCTTCCCCAATATAACTCTAGAATATTTGCTTTTCTATATGTAATGTACATGGTGTTTTATATGAAGCATATTATGTCTTGGAGCTGCATTGGTTCTACTTTTTATTGTTGGAATACACATTGAGATGAGTTTGAGGTATTAATATCTTGGTCATTCTTGTATCTTATAATTGTTAAACTTATAATAGAAATGATTGATTGGTATTATAAATTTTAAGGGGATATTATGCAGGGAAGTGCAAGAAGGCTTGTTAAAGCTGCTCTCCAAGAGGCAGCAAAAAAGTGAGAGATACGATATTCAGACCTCAAAAATATTGATTGTGGTGTTAGGAATCATTTTCATGATGATATTACTGTTATTGTTGTCTTTATGGACCATTACGTGATCAAAAAATATTCAAGTCATGGCCCTATAGTATCTATTAGAGTGGGCAAGTTCATTGTACCTTCAAATTCGCTTGCCCTTGATAGCATAAATTTAGAGCATGTTGCTTAATACTCTGCCAAATATTGTTGTTATTGTGTGTTGTGTCAAGCCATAATCATGTATCAAGAGAAGAGTCTGACTACACTATCAAAAGTAAAACTAACCTTCATTCACAAAATTCAAAATGCAATGGCTAGATGAACAATTTAGTTTTTTTTTTTTTTAAATATTTAGCAAAATTCTTTTTGTACACTGTAACATGGTACTCTCAAATGATTTTCTGCTCTTCATTTGGTGAAATACCATTAATTAGTTGTTTTCATACTGAGAAAGCTCCTGATCCTCAATCCTTTTGTTGCGTGGATTCTTTGTTATTCACCATGCTTTGTAAGATTAATTTTGCTGGAGAAAGTGCAAATGTGAGAAATATTTCAACTGTTGGGATCTCTACTAAATGTCAGGCTCTTATATTATGGTCTTCTGGTCTTGTTGTGGAACTTATGAGCTAGTTTCTTTGTGTATATCCTCGATAATACATTTGTCAAATTAGTGAAGATGTTGGAACTTAAACACAAATTGGGCCTCTATTAAGAACATCTTCAATTTGTAGCAAGGGTAAGAATCTTCATTTCAGATTTCCAGTAAATTCTATTACTAGGCATTATCATATGTTTTGGCTTTGCGGGAGATATTGTATTAGGGCTGAACTTCTTTAAGAACTTGAGTAATTCAGGAGAATTGACTAAACTGGGTAAAGTCCATGCTTTTGTTGGCTGAATGTTGTCAATGAATTATGGTATCCTAAATTATACTATTAGAATTAAGTGGCAACATCACATTAAGTCTAGACCTAGCAGATGAATCAATTCATAGAGGTCTGTTACATGAGCTTGGACAACTTGTTTATTTGGCTTCTAATTTGTGGTGTAATTTTATCTATGCAAACACCCACCCACTCTGGTTATTTTGTCAATGTTGAGGCTTAGAATTACCACCCCAACTCAGGCATTGGGGCTTTATAGGTATCCTATCCTAACAATGGAAACCTTCTCTAGCTGTGGGTAGACTATGTTTGAGAAGGAGTCTCTGGATTCTAGGTTGGTTCCTATTGAATTTGGGTATCAATTTTATACTATCTTCTCCTGATTTTGGGAAGGAAAGAGAGAAACTCTAACTAAAATTGCATGAACAAAACTTGAAAAGGTGATACACCAAATAGATTTAGATCTCTCAAAGCTTCAAACTGACACTCACTTAACATACCCTAATGATCTCTACAATATCACTCACTATCCAGTACATAGGATAATTAGAAGATCGCTACTAGGGTTTAACCACAAATAGCAATCTTACTATCAACAACATGCATATCCTGCAAAAGGCTTATATTCTTCAATCTAGAATAGGAAATGATACAATCCACTAATCCATGCTACAGATGTATTACACTTGAATGCAGAAAATTGAATAGGATTTTTTCTCTGGATGTAGCTCTCTTATCAAAATCCCTCTTGGTCTGTGCTTGCTTTAATTCCATAGTATTGAATGCTCTCTTCCTTTCTTCCTCCAATTGCAACAACTTAGCATATCTTAGTTTAAGAGGGTCCTCCTCTTCAAACAATAACATTTGATCAGCAAGCTGTAAAGCTGGCAATTTTGTAGAAATAGGCAATCTAGCCTTTTTACCATAAACCAAGACATAAGGTGAATTCCCAGTTTCCTTCTTAGGTGTAATTCTATCCAGTCACAAAGTTGCCTTCAATTTATAGTGCCAATCCCTCTTGTTCCCTTGTAAAGTATTTTTGATGATCCTAATTAGGTTCTTATTGGTAGATTCTACAACACCATTACCCTGTGGATAGTAATTAGAAGAAGTATTTAAATAAATACCATTCTTGACAACCCATTCTGTTATAGATGATCCAACAAAAGCTAAGGCATTATCTGATACTATTGACTGAGGAAATCCAAACCTTGTTATAATATCATCATAGAAATTCAGAACAACACTTCCAGAAGATCCATTTAGTGCAATGGCCTCAGTCCACCTAGTAAAATAATCTGTGGAAGTCAAGATCCATTTATGCCCTGCACTATAATTAGGGTTTATTGGACCTATAAAGTCCACTCCCCACTTATTGAATGGCTAATCTACAATGACTGGTCTTAATGGAAATGCTGCCAACCTTTGTTTTCCTACAAACATAGCACACTTTTGGCATCTTCTTGCCCATGAATGAGAATCTTTGAATAAATTTGGCCAATAATATCCATCTCTTAGAATTTTCCATGTTGTAGTTTTGGGGCTGAAATGCCCTCCACAAGATCCATCATGGAATTCTGATAGAATCTTACTTTGATCCAAATAATATATGCATTTGAGAAGCATACCAGAAAAATCCTTCCTATAAAGAGTATCATCAATTAGAACATAAGGAATAGATTGTAATCTAAAGTACCTTCTCTTGGATCTATCAAGATTCATTGGATATTGATCAGTATGCAGAAATCTAGTCATATCTGATAACCAAGATTTTGAATCATTAATTAGTACAGAATTACCTTGGGGCAAGATGGCCTCTTCCATGGCTTTAACTTGATCTTCTCCTTCTGTTATCTGAGCACATAAGCCTTTGCCTCTAACCAGCTTGGTCACATGGATTTGCACATCATACTCCATGACCTTAGTTATCCACCTTGCCCTTTTTTTCACTGACATCCTTATTCAATAGAAATTCTTTAATGCTAGGGTGTGCAATCATTAGATGTATTATGTTCCCAGCAACCAGATGCTTAAACTTTTTCAAGGCTATTATAACAGCTAGTACATTATTTTCTACAAAGTTGTATCTTTTCTCGTAATCATTCATACCTTTGCCAAAAAAGGCTACTAGTTTCTCCTGTCCTTCCTCATTCTTTTGCACCAGCATTGCTAAAACAGTGTCAATACCACCATCAGCATACAAAACAAATTCCTTAGAGAAATTAGGATTAGTTAAAGTAGGGGCTCAAGACAAAGCCTGTTTAATCTACTCAAAACTCTTCTTTCCTTTAGCAATCTAGCTAAAAGGTACATCCTTTTTTAACATAGCATTCAATGGTTTCAACAAATCTACAATATTAGGAATAAAACGTCTAACAAAATTTATCCTTCCAATGAAACTCTGCAATCCCTTCTTATGTTTTGGCAATGATAGTTCCAAAATTGCATAAATCCTTTCAAGACCAATTGTTGTCCCTTCTTTAGACACTTGGTATCCTAAAATTTTACCTTCATGTACTGCAAAAATAGATTTTTTGGGGTTTAGGGAGATTCCAAACTCCCTACATCTTTGCAAGACTTTTCTCAAGTGGCTTATGTGCTGGTTTGCAACCTTGCTATAAATTGTGACATCATCAAGGTATACTAGAACAAATTTATACATCAAATTCCTGAAGGCCATGTCCATTGCCTTCTGAAATGTAGCCCCTGCATTTGATAATCCAAATGGAATTCTCCTATAGGCCATTGTACCCCATTTAGTAGTGAAGGAATTTTTGAACTGATCTTCATCTCTTACTAATACCTGGTTATAGCCAAAATAAGCATCAAGAAGAGAGAATCTCTTAGAACCAGATACATATTGCAAGATTTGTTCCATAGAAGGAAGAGGGTGCCTATGTTTCAGAGATGCCCTATTGAGGTCCCTAAAATCTACACAAAGTCTTATCTCTCCATTCTTATTTCTCACAGGAACAAGATTTGAAACCCAAGATGTATGCTTGATAGGGAATATTATGCCAACATTCAGAAGTTTATTCAGTTCTTTCAGCATTAAAGGTTCTAGCTTAGGATTGATAGGCCTTTGCCTTTGTCTAATGGGCTTAGAATTTGGTTCTAATTCTATGGTATGCTGAGTTAACTAAGGATCAAATCATTTTAAGTCAGTATAATCCCATGGAAACATATCATTGTATTCCCTAAATAACTCAATAAGCATTTTCTTTTCCTCAGGGGAATTAATATTACCAACATTCAAGCACTTATCTCTGAATATCTCCACCTCTTCATAGTGATCTTCTTTGATTAGCAAGCTAGTTTTATTCTTTCTGAATTAATCATCAGATTTGAAAGTTGACTCTAAGCTGACTAATCCCCTTGGAAGCTTATTATTCTTAACCTGAATGATCTGATTTTCCATTTGTTGATTGAACTGCTCATTTTTTGGAGCTGAAAAGTCTTTTGTTTTAGTCATAAAGCTCAAAATATGTTCATCAGTATTAAACACCTGCCAATTAATATTATTGTCTGGGATAGATGACCTTACAACAATTTTAACATGTGAATGATCTGAGATCTATCCTTTATTTTCAGTAATTGAAACATGAGCACCAATACCAGCCAACCTATCAGCATGCATGTTTTTCCTTCTAGGTATGGAAATAAGGTTAAATACATCAAAATTATCCAAAATATCAGAAACTCTAGATTTATACAGCTTCAAGAGATCATTTTTTACAACATTAATACCTCTCACCTGTCTTACTATCAACTCACTATCCCCAAATTCCCTCAAGCATTTGATTCCTCTTTTCCTAGCCCATTCCAAGCCTTGAATAAGACTTTCATACTTTGCTATATTGTTAGAACATGGAAAGGATATCTTGTAAGCAACATAAAATTTATCACCATGAGATGAAACCAACATAACTCCTGCAGAAATACCATTCTTATTCTTAGATCCATCAAAATATAGATCCCATAGCTGGTTAGATAACTCAAATTCAGAACATTGATCTTTAATCAAATTAGGCACAACTGAATCATATTCTAACATTACATAGTTACCAAAACCAGCATCAAACACATCATCATCTTGATCATTTCTAGCTGCCCATTCATCTAGGAAAATATCAGGATACTCTTCAGTTTGTGTATTATAAGATTAACTCTCATTGATTTCATCTGGATCCATGATCACACAACTTGCTTTTATGGGACAAGGACTATAGGGATCTATGTGGTCTTTGGCCCATAACTCTAATTTTATGGTCACCTTAGCACCATATCTAGTTCTGAAATACAAGTGAGACCAATTTGATGAGAAGTATCCATCTATTTTGGCTGTGAAGTCTCTTGATAAACATAAAGCAAAGTAAGGTGGCAGATCTATGACAAAAATATCTTGGGAAATGAAGAAGTTTGGACATTAGTGTAAGGTCAAACTTGCATTTTTAACAACTCCTATGGTCTTAACTAAAGAACCATCAAGCTGGACAACTCCTTTCTCAAGGGGTTCATACTTCAAATCCAACAAATCAGCTATGCTCTTTGGCATGATAGTGTTGGTTGTACCACTGTCCACCATACAATTATGTACTAATTTGTTTCCAATAATTAAAGAGACATAAAAAGGAGGAGGCTTAACATTTTTAGATTTCTTACCTTCCTTTTCTATCATCTTCTGCATATTTTCTGACTTTCTTTCAACTGGTATTGTTGATTGCTTCAATTCTGTAGTATTTTTACTCACTTGTGTTACTGGCTGCTACACTTTACCAATCTTATTTTCTCCTTTAACCACTTCATCATCAACTATTGAAGGCTTTGAATTTTCCATAACCACTCTAGGAGGATGATGTACAACTTTATGTGAAATTGTTGTTCCTTTAGACAACTCTTCTTTCAATAAATCAGTTTGCCCTGGAATAGCTAATGAATCCCACATAGAAATAGAAACATTCATCTTCTTCATATTATCAACAATGTTATAGGGGACAACAAACTGTAACTTCTGAGGTGACTTACTAATGGTCTGATATGCCTGCTTTTGATACTGTGTTTATGTGTTTGCATGAGTAGAGGCCCCCTTTAGGATTGAAACTGGTGGAATGGGTGATGGTTGATTTATAACAACAATCCTAGCAGCTGACTGCTCTGATTCTAGGGCTCTCTTCTTGGCTCTTGTGTTTGCTGATATAGATGAATCACCATTCACTCCACAGAACTCGTCCTCTTGCCAATTGAGGAATGCAGTGTCAGGGGCATTCGCATCAGGGTGTTGTTGAGTCTCTTCAGTGGATACAGTAGGTTGTGAATCCATCACACTTTGAACCATTAGGGCTTGACTGAGCACTCCAGTAGTACACTTGGATTAATTGTGAGTTTTGTTACAATGATAGCACCATTCATAATCTTCAGCAAGGTTATTTTGGTTAGGAACAATATCCCTAACAACATTAAGGGGTGTAGGATTGCAAGGTCTATAAGGCCTTTGGCTCCAGTTCTGCCTATTGGCATTGCTATTTTCTTGATAGTGCTGCTTGTTACCTTGATAAATGGGTTGATTAGGGCTGTTGAGATGAAGAACTAGCAAACTGATTCTAAGCATGGGCTATTGGATTGCTTTGCTGCCTTTTCAGGTTTACTAGTTCATTCCCAAAAGTCTGTAGCAAGCTCTCAATCTTCTGCTGGCTATTTTTTATGCTTTGCAATTCACTGGGAGGGACAATAGGCATTATTTATTCACTTTTATAAGATGGAAATGGAGCTAATGGTGGAGTAACTAATGGCATATTGGATTGGATATTGGGAAAGAAAGGCATCGATGGCCTAGGAGCTATCTTTCCTTCCTGAATGAGGCTATTCTCTGCCCTAATTGCAATATCAAAGGCTTGAGGTAAAGAATTCCCTCCCATGGATTGGATTACTACCAAAATATCACTATTCAAGCTTTTGAGAAAATACAAAAATGCATATTCGGTAGAGGGTCTTACCGGGGCAGGAATCCTATTCCATGTCTTCTGAAATCTGAGATTAAAATCACTTAATTCTTCTTGTGGAGCCCTTTTAATAGTAGTTAGTTGCTCCACCAAAGACAAATTGTCAGACTTATCCTCAAAAAACTTAGAAAGCCTCTCCTCCAAAACATCCCAAGTAGCAATAGAATTTACTAGAAGAGTTCTGAACCAGTCAAGAGCTTTACCTTTTAGTGATGCAGCCAATGGCTTCAAAGCCACATCTTCCTCCATGACATGATGGACATTGCAAAGAGATGCAACATCTATAATGTTTTCGATAGTTGTCACTTGACCTTCTCCGATGAATGATGGCAAGCCTCTCAAGGCAGCCAAAGGTATGTTGTTGTGATTTGCAATCCGGAGAGGACTACCTTGATCAAAAGGAACAAATGCTAGATTTCTTTACATTCCTGTAGCTGGTGATACTTGTTGCTAAATAACAGGTACAAAAGGAGGTTGGGTAGGCTAAACTACCTTCCTTTGGTAAGTCTTCAAATTCTGGAGAGTTGTTGCAGTACCACTTGTAGAGGCTCCAAGAATAGAATTATCTATAAATAAATTTTCAACACTTGGAAATTCTGATTGGGTAAAATTAGGAACACTTAGATCTTCAGGAAGACTGATTTCTTCAATAATAACCTCAAGTTCCTCTAAATATGCGACTTGATTTTCAAAAATGGGGTTATCAAATAATGAGAAATTTGAATTCAATATAGTACCTCTTGGATCTTGTGATGCTCTTCCACCTCTGGATGATCTTCCTCCCCTTTTGCTTGACTGTAATTCCTGATACACAAATCCTTCCTTGTTTGATCTTGCTAGAGTTCTACTCATTAAAATCCACACTCAGAGTTGTAACTGAAATTAATAACAACCACTGAGAAGCAGTTTGTGGTCCCACCGAGCATGCCAAAAACTGTTGAGGCTTAGAATTACCACCCCAACTCAGGCATTGGGGATTTATAGGTATCATATCCTAACAATGGAAACCTTCTCCAGCTATGGGTAGACTATGTTTGAGAAGGATTCTTCAGATTCTAGGCCGGTTCCTATTGAATTTGGGTATCAATTTTATACTATCTTCTCCTGATTTTGGGAAGGAAAGAGAGAAACTCTAACTAAAATTGCATGAAAAAAACTTGAAAAGGTGATAAACCAAATAGATTCAGATCTCTCAAAGCCTCAAACTAACACTCACTTAACATAACCTAATGAACTCTGCAATATCACTCACTATCCAATACATAGGCTAATTAGAAGGTCACTACTAGGGTTTAACCACAAATAGAAATCTTACTATCAACAACATGCATATTCTGCAAAAGGCTTATATTCTACAATCTAGAATAGGAAATGATACAATCCACTAATCCATGCTACAGATGTATTACACTTGAATGAAAAAAATTGAATAGGATTTGAACAAATTATCACCACAAGATGTATAAAAAATGGGGCAACTATATTCTTTACAAAATCTGTATGTAGTTACATGAATGAATCTCAAAATAATGGCAAGGAATACAAGCATCCTCTTGCACAAAATTGATATCACAAACATGAACCAACCATGGATACAAAACATAAACAGATAGCTATAGGAACAAGAAGTTCACTAAAAGCTCTTCTCTATACAATCATCAATCCCTAAACATGAAGCCAAGGATCCACTATATAGCCCACATGGCTTAATTTTTTGAAAATATTTCCCCCCAAAAATCCGTCCACACTATCAAACTACTAAACTATATGGCTTAATAAGTGCCCTAAATCAAGCCCTAATTTTAGCACCCCTAAAGTTGGTAGATAAAATACATCTTTCAATAAACACTACCAACTTTATTACATAACATTCACAATGCATAAACCCAAAAACATAACCTCAAAAGGCATACAATCCCAACATAACCTGACATCATAGAAAACCCTAACTCCACTATGTTGGCAGTAAAGCTTAACCCTACTTAGCCGACACCATACTATGGAAGTTGATGTAACTCCAACTTGATGTTTGACCACAGCTCACCATTGACATGATTACTCCTATTGAGAAGATAGTTTGTTGTATTTTTTGGCACAAAATGTACCATCGTGGCACTATAGAGGGAATGTTGATGCACTAGGAACTGTCATAGCATTTACTCCATCTGTCAATGGACTTCAAACTTGGGTAAAACAGAATGCATAATGTTTATTGATTTCATTTGTATCTAGGGTTTTCTTCTCTGTGGCGCCGCCATGTTGATTCTGGAAATCATGATTATTGGCAATGTATCCACTTTAATTTTGTGAAGAAGCTCAGGATTCTTGAGCCTTATGAGGAAAAAAAGAGATTTAGTCTTGCTTTGCCATAACACATGGCATCTTCTATTGGTTTCTTCTTAAATACTGTTGGAGTTTCGCAGTCTTTTATTTGCTTGAACTTAGGCTTTAACAGTAAGTTAACTCCAGCTTGAGAGATGCTAGAACAACTTGATCTTTAAAAGTTCCAATACCATGACAAATGACATTGAATACATGCTTTAAACTTGGGGTTTTGAAGTTAATGGTTTGAAAAACCACTGCAAGTTTAGAATGAACTTAAACTATGTTTAAGAGGTGTCGAGCTACCCATGAGATTCGGCTTTGAACTGAGGATATCTCACCCACAGCTTCATATCCATCCCCAGTTTTGATGGTGTAACATGAATGAAGTTGGAAGAAAATACATTTTTGACCATGGCCACCACTGTTTGTAACTTCAAAAAGCTCAAGCTCCACTCCTCCACTGGTCTTTTCCCATGACACTTGGCCTCTCCAGATAAGTAATCTTGTACTTTTGTTTACTATAGTTTTAATGTGAAAATAGAGACACTGCTGAGGGAATATCGATAACTCTTTTTGCAATAACAATGGGGTTTCTTTCTGTGCTTTGTTTCTTGTCGAACCCTCCATTGTAGCATGAAACACTACTTGATGTTAGGATTTTTTTGTCACTTTGTTGTTCTATTATCATTTAGTTGTTATGTTATCACTTTAACAGGAATACCCACATGGAATTTTGTCAACAATCTATAAGTAAACTTGCAGATGTGCAAGTTTGTCAATATCTTGATTTGAAATAAGAACACGACTTCCTTCATGACTATTTTTTTATGCTTAAAAGCATAACACTTAATGTCTTTGAACAAACAAAATTGCAGTAATCATAAAACATGTTTCTTTTGTCCAGGCCGACACCATTCTTTGTTCTGTCTGAAAATAAAACATAAGATATTTTTTCCAGTATGCTTACAACATTTATAAAAGCACAACAACATTTAGTTTTACTAATAAAACTATGAGCATAAATAGATAAAAATGAAAACACAACATGTTTAAAATATTCTAAAAATGTTTATTCCTCTTAGTGCAAAAATACACTGTTCCTTTTAAAATGAATATAAGATACTACCCATGGGGTTCAAGCACAGGCTCGTGACTCCCATGGGCCATACTCATAATGGAAACCCTAAAACATGTATGTCTCATCATCATGAATGTATACCCTGCACTATTATCATGAATGTACATTACATCACAGTACAGTAGTATAAGATGCATTTATTTAAATACCCTAAATAGAGATATCTCTTGAAGATTTTATTGAGGGCATGAAACTGTATTCCTTTGAAGTCATGAATTATAATAGCATCTTTTGAACTCTTTGGATGGATAATCTCTGGTGTTCTGTTCATAATACAACTATCTTCTATGAATGAAAGCACACAAACATGCTGTTACTGAAACCTTTGTTCAATATTTTTTACTTGTAGTTTTTTAGTGATTGTCACTTCTGCTATACATCTTTTCTTTGCAAATTTTACTGTTTCAAATAAACAAAAAAACTACCTCATAACATAGAAAATATGATCAATCACTAGGCATGTGGTTTCAACATGGACCTTCAAAATGAACTCTTGTACCTTTTTTGCATTTGGTATACTTACTGTAACAACATCTCTTGTTATTTCTCACTTGTATAATAACAGTGAACCTCACATTCTTCCAATTCTACATTTTTTCTATTTTATTAAAGATATTTCTTTGCTCATGTGTCTCCTATAGCATCACTTGTATTCTTTCATGTATTTGCATCTTTTCTCCCTTATGCATGTGAGTAGTAACCTCCTAAGATGTAAACAATCTTTCTTGCATGTAATGGCTTATGTGAAGTTCGAGCACAGGCTTGTGACATCCACTGTATTTCCTTTTTGCTTCCTGCATTCAGTTACACATCCACTTATTTGCACACATATCACCAATCAATTTTTTAGGTCAGCAGATAAAATGAATCAATTAATGTTTGTGGGTGTGTCATCCAGGATGACACTCATTCATGAATATTGGCTGATTTATTTGTGTTTGTTGAATTAACAGGTTGATCAAATTCTGAAAAAGGTTTCTAAGACATGAATACTAAATCCCTTTCGTTTAGATATATGCTTATAAAGATAAGAACAACATGCATCAAAGTGACCATAAATAGCAAAAGGTTTCATGTTTAGAACAAGTCCCTTTAATACTATGTTTTAGATATTGTGGATGCATGTTTTCTTGTTACATTGATTTCATCAGATTGATATGCAGCATTAAAATAATTGATTGTATGAAGTTCATGTTCCATGTATTGCTTAGATCCAACTAGATCTAACACCCCTTTTTCTCTCATGATGCAGGTTGAACCCTAAAAGACCTAAATTAAGATGAAGACATGGACTTTGGAGACCTAGGACCTGACACACAATCAACAAGCAACCCAACCACAAGGCAATGCATGGGACCCCTACTCCCAACTTCTATCATGCTTTCTATTCTTCAATGTACTTATTTACTTGAGATGAAAAGAAATATGAAAAGACACTTGTATATTACATTCAGTTTGAATGCACAATGTAATTGATCAATTATAAATTTGAAACTCTGGAATGTGATCAATTCTTAGAGCACAAATGATAACTTTTGACAATGAATGTAATGATAAAATGTTAATTAATAATATCTGAAGGATAGTATTAATTGGACTCTTCTAAAATGCAATTTTTTCCTATTTGTGGTTATTTTGATGGATGCTGTAAATTAGGGTAACAGTCAACACATTTCGTTATTGAATATCAATTACTGACAGCTATAGCAATTTTGGTCCCTTTTGCTGGAATTCTTAGTGTATTAAACATTTTATGCTTTTCGAACAACTATATGCTACTAGGAGAAATCTCATGCATCTTTAAAGTGTGTTTTTGTAACTGACAATGCTTCTCAGTCATGTTTTCATTTTTGTTTACCATGGAATCACAAGAAACAGTTGAGTTTGGATTGCTTTGTTTGATGAATGTATCCACTGGTAATTTTCTTTTCAATAATTATGGTTTTACTTATTTTGGAACCATGATTTGATGTGCTTTATTGGGATAATTTCATTAGCGGTTGGCCAAATAAATGTAAAACAATTGGTATTACCAAATTAGTTCATCCAAAAACTAGAAG
>MU226723.1:1108951-1132595 GCA_018584345.1 Thuja plicata | reverse complement strand
GGAAGTTGGGCTACCTAATCTCATATTTTGTAAATATTCAAAGCCGACCCTTTTTTGTAATAAAAGTGAAAAATAATTAAATGTTAAGGGTAGTCGGCCTTAATGGCTAGATTTCTGGAACCTTCTCAGGCGGTGGAAATTGCCTATATAAGGAAGGCCCGTAGGGTTGTCTAGGGCAGTTCTAGGTGGCTCGGAGTAATAATTCGAGGCTTTGTCCTACAGAAGATTGTAAGTAAAATGCCCATGTGGCTTTGCATATTGTAATTCTGAAAGTTTGTAATTCCACATTTGTGGAGATAATAAGAAGCCCATTTTCTGTTCCTGCAAATTGTTGTTGTTTCTCTGTTTCTGTTATGTGTTTGTGGTATTAAGGGGAGCACCCTTCATCAATTTGTCTTCTTTGGTTAGCTTACATCAAGTAGCCATAGGTGTTCCAACTAGTTTGGAATCTTCCATCTTGAATATCTTCAGCACTTCCTTGATGTATTTTGACTGAATGATATATATACATGCATCTTGTTGAAGAACCTGTAGACCAAGAATGATATCATCAACAAAAATTTCAGCAATCAAAATATTACCATCAATATCTTCTTTTAAGTACAGATTGCTAGTTTTCCTAGTTCTTACAAATTCAATGCTAATGAGATAGGAGTGAAGTCTTTCATACCAGGCTCTAGGTGCTTCTTTCAATCCATACAAGTCTTTATGTAGTCTACATACCACGTTTGTCTTGTCTGGATCAACAAACCCTTCTGGTTGTTCAATGTATACCTCTTCTTCTAGTATTCCATTTAGGAATGCAGATTTGACATCCACCTAGTATACCTTGAATCCTTTGAATGCAAAATAAGCAAGTAAAACTCTAACTCCTTTTAGTCTAGCAATGGGTGAAAAGGTTTCTCCATAATCAATACCTTCTTCTTGTGCATACCCCTTGCATACTAACCTTTCTTTTTTTCTTATGACCTCTCCATTCTCATTCAGCTTGTTTCTAAATATCCATTTGGTACCGATGACATTCTTGTCATCTGGTCTCGGTACTAGTGTCCATGTACTATTCTTCTTAATCTATTATATTAATTCATTCATAGAACTGACCCATTCTTCATTCTCAAGTGCATTATTAACAAATTTAGGCTCAAAATCACAAAGTAAACATCTAGTGTTTAGTAACTTACTTCTTGTTCTCATTCCAGCCTTCTTGTCTCCTATGATTTGATTCTGTGGATGATGTCTTCAGACATACTTGGTAAGTTTTGATTCAGCTCTGTGTTCATCATTCTGATCATCTTCTTAACCTTTGTTTTGATCTCCATTGCTCAGAACATCATATCAAGGATTTTCCTGATTTTTGGCAATTGCAACCTGATGCTCAAGTGCAATGTTCTGTTTCTCGGGAGCGATACACTATTTCTCAGGTAGAGTTTCAATTTCTATATGAACAAACCTATTGTAGTCCTCTGCTTCTCTTCTACTTTCCTTATCATTCTTTTCTGCAAATTCATTTATTTTCACATTTGCATTTTCAATGATATTGTTAGATGACTTGTTATGACATTTATAAGCCTTTCTTTTGGTTGAATACCCTAGAAAGATACCTTCTTCACTTTTGGAGTCAAGTTTTCCATTTCTATCATCTTTCAAAATATAACATTGACTACCAAAGATTCTAAAGTAACTTATATTGGGTGTGTGACCATACCAAATCTCATAGGGTGTCTTCTTTGTGTCCTTCTTCAATTGTACTTTGTTTAATGTGTAGACAGTAGTACTGACAGCTTCCCTCCAGAAAGTTTGAGTGATGCTCTTCTCAATCATCAATGTTCTTGTAGAGTCAACAATTGATATGTTTCTCCTTTAAGAAATTCCATTTTTCTATGGTGTTCTCATTGTAGAAACCTGTCTTTTAATTCCATGCTCATTGCAATAGTTAGTGAATTCATCTGAACTAAATTCCCCTCCTCTATCTAACCTTAAGCATTTCAATTTCTTACCATTGTGTTTTTCTACCATAGCCTTATACCATCTAAACATATTGAATGCTTTTGATTTATCTTTTAAGAACATAAATATCATCATTCTAGAATAATCATCAACAAAGAGAATAAAATACCTATATCCATAGTAACTCTTTGTCCTCATGGGTCCACATAGATTAGTATGGACTAATTCTATAATTGCATTAGATGTATGGGTTTTACTCTTGAAACTAGAGTTTTTCATCTTACCTTTTTGACAATTCTTGCACATGGTATGCTCAGGCTTAGTCATGCTTGTTAAGCCTCTGAAATTCCTTTTGTTTCTTATCTTTATCATGTTTTCAAAATTCACATGACACAATATTTTCTTCCAGAACCATATGTCTTCGTTTCTATCCATTAAACAAGTGGTGCTAATGTCATCAAGATAGAAAAGGTTACCTTTTGTCTGCTCACCGGTTCTGATCAACCTTCCTGATTCATTGAAGATCTTTTCCTTGTTATTTTCAAATGAGACTCATTGACCTGTATTATTCAGCTATGAAACACTTAACAGATTATAATTTAGTCCTTTTACCCAGTAAGCATTTTCACATTTGATCAGGTTATTCAACATTATAGTTCCTTTACCTTCAATTGGATAAGGTGTATCATTTCCCATTCTTACTAAACCACCATTATAGTATTCAAAATTCTCAAAAAAAAATTTTATCACCGTTCATATGGTGAGTGCAGCCACTATCTATGATCCAGATATCATTCTTACTAACCTTATATATGAGTGCAGTTTCTACATACCTTTCTTCTTCTTCGTCTGAATCATCCTTCATAGCTACAAACACCATCTTAATTTCTTCTTCTGATTTGGTGTCAGTGTCATCAGCTCTGTTCTCACCTAGGTAACAATCTTTCTTCCCTTTTTTCTTCTAGTCTCGGGTATCTCTTTTGTCAGATTTTTGGTTGCTTTGGTAATCTCTGTTATCACCTCTATCAAAATTCTTCTCATATGATCTGTCATTACTTCTGTCATCTTTTATTCTATTTTGGACATCTTGCAGCAAAGTGTCCAACCTCTTTACAATTGAAACATACAAGTGGTAATTTACCTTTGTATCTTCCTTTGCCTCTCTGCAATATTCTTTCCATTAGTGCTTCAATCTCAACAAGTCCTTGATCCTAATTATCACTTTCACTATCATTTCTAATAGCATGTCTATGACTTGAATTGCTTATTTTCAAAGAAGATTTGAATGCAGATTCTATAGATGGTAAGACACTATTATCAAAGTTATTCATCTCAAATGAAATCAATCTACCAATCAGACTATCTAGAGTAACTGTATTGTTTGCAACTGCTCTCATTTTTTGAATAGCAAAAACTCTAATAGCATATACATGCAGTAAGGTTCTTAAGATTTTAGTTACCCTTGTTTCCTCTTCAAGCACACCTCCAACTCCTCAGATAGCATTGACTACCTCTTTGATTCTATAGCTATACTGGGTGATATTTTCTCCTTCTCTCATCCTTAGGTCATCAAACCTCCCTCTTAGGCTTTCTGCCTTGGCTCTTACTACACTAGAATCTCCTCCATGTACCAACTTCAACTTATCCCACATTTTCTTTGCAAAGGTGCAGGTTTTGACATCTTCAAACTCAACATCGGAGAGTGATGAGTCAAGTTCTATCATCATGCAATTATCCTCATTCTTTTCTCTTAATTTCTCAAGAGTGTGAGTTCTTGTATGCAACACATACTCAGTATCGAGGTGTTGAGTAACATCATTACCAATACCTTATAGGTGGAGTCTTATTCTACTTTTCCATTATGCATAGTTTTCTTTATTCAACTTGGGCACATCTCATTTGTTCATCTTATGATCTTTTGCTTGAGTTGTTAAACTCCCTTTCTAAGAACACAAGCTCTGATACCAATTGTTAGTAATATCTAAGAGGTGGGGGTGAATTAGTGGCCTCAAAAATATTCCAATTAATCAACCCAAAAACTTAGTACCACAATATTAAGCCTCTAGTTATCTTCAGTCTTATAAGATGAATGCCTTCAAATATACTTATCAAATTACTACTGCTCGGAGTGCTTTGTTAAACCTTATTCTATATGTTTACCAAATAGTAGTCTTTTAATTTATCAAAAAATAGTAAATTACTTAGAGTATACCAATCAATATAGATTAGCTATGTGCAATGCAAAACACTAAAGTAATGACTCATAAATACATTGACACGTGGATTTTTAACATGGAAACCCTATTAAGGGACAAACCACTTGGGACCGGTAACCCAAAATTTACACTCGTCTGAAGTGAGCTCAGTGAAGAGCCAACCCTGTTAAAGGTTACAAACACACTGTTAGGTGTGACCTTGATAGAGGATTTAAAAGATTAGTTTGTCACTTCATATTGAGCATTTCTATGCTACCTTCCTTGTCCAAACTCTTCTGGTTTGTCAAATGGTATCTGACATCTCATTCTATCTTCATGATCAAACTTTTTGATACTCCTTGGGATGTATCTCAATATAGAAAGGATCTTTAAATCCTGCTCGGTTAAGAGACTTTCTAAATCAATGGTTAAACTAAAACAGTATGATCTATTCATGTATACAACTTATACTTGCATATTTTCATATCTATTGTAAGCTCATTAAACCAATCTGATCAATATATCTTTTAAATACCTTTTCTCCACTCTTTTTCTGCTCGGTGATGCTATGCTTTGTTTCTTGGTGTCCGCAGAAATCTTTAACTCTTTCCTCAGCTTGATTGATTAGGACTATATGAAGTTGTTCTTCATCAGTTTCTCTTCAGCATCCTCTTTTTCATTCACTCCCCTTTTTAATTCATATTGAATTAAGTTGTCTCTTTATAGACATGATATCACCATTTCTAGGTTCTTGATTTTTTTGATCTTGGCGTGATCCACAATATTAGCCAATCTGATTTAAAGAAAAACTCATTTTTTATCTCGCAGAAATCTTCTTGCCAACTGGACAAAACAGATTTAAATCCTTTACTTATCTCTGGCTTTATCTTGTCGATGAAAACAATGATAAATACCAGTTAAGTCTATATTTAGCTCTGCCGGCTAGATATTTTGTCATTTTTGAACTCCAGTTAACTTTGATGTTTTGACTCTTTCATAGCTTCAGTCAACACTTCAGTTCTCCTCGAGCTTCTCCATTGGGGTTGTTTTTCCTTTGGGCTTCACTGCAAATTTTTGCTCGTCGGTTAACACTGTAATTCTGGCTGTCGATAATGCTTATGATTCTTCTCTTTGGTAATGCTCGTTGGTTTCTTTGCTCAGGCATCACTATAACTTAACTTTCGGTGATCTCTATCTATCGGGTTCCACTAGCCATCAGTGTTTGAAGTCACTTAATGAATGCTTATATTTTATGCATTACTGAAAGCATAATATTTTTCTCTCTGATTCTCTGAAGTCTTTGACACTTTTATTATAACCGATTAGATTATATCAAGTTGACATCAATCACAATACAATGTATTAACTGATTTATGTCTTACATTATCTTTCTTCATTTAGGTGATCAAATTAACATCTTCAAACATTCAATTTGTTACATGTCATCAGAAATTTCACAAATGAGTCATCCCACTACAAGTGATTGGGTAGCTAATCCACAACCTGCATAACTTGAAGATCTAATAAATAAAATATTCAAACTCATCATCGCATCAATAACCTGCAACTAAAATATCAAAGAGAATAATCTTGTAGACCAAATGACTCAAACACCAAATCAACATCCGATTTTATTTTCCATACATGTCTAAAATCACGTACCATAGTCAATGAATTAAATAAGCATCAAGGAGATAAGAAACAACCTCCCAATATAAAGCCAAATCACCACCAACGTGACTATGTTGTATCAATGCAAAACATACCTACATACCCATGATACCATAATCATCACCATTGCTGCACCTACACTCAACTATCACCCACATGAGACTCCAAGTCCCAAACCATGTCCTCATATCGAATACAACCTATGTACTTGTCACCATCAAAGACCAAAATCTGAAAATAACCATAACCCTGTATTAGGAAGTACCAAATCTAATAATCAGTTGTAGCATCATCAATATCTCATAAAAAACATGTACTCTCTCAAGGTATTAGATCTTGATTCATCTGGAAGTGCTCACACTCACACCCTAAATCTTAGGAACCAACAAGTGAACAAACAAGTACACAACTCTCCATACCCATCAAACTGATCAAATAGAAACTCTAAATCAAAGCACATTGAATGTTCTCTCCAATGCCTATTTGAAATAAAAAAAATCTGATTTTGTATGCAAAAGATATGACCAAAATCATGCACAAGGAGATTATCTAGCTTTTAGGCTCAAAAAATGACAAAAAAACAAAATTGCAAAGCCAAATGAATACCATTGTCTAGTGCTTGGAATCATCTTTCCAACAAGTATAAGAAGTCAAAAATCCAACTCTTCAGATGAAAGTTATGCCCATTTGAAAAAAAAATAGCTAATTTTCTTATATAGAAACACCTTAGTGACCCCCACTCCAAAAATAAATTTTAATATTTTAAAATTTTCAAAATTCCGGTTTCCAAAATGAACCGATTACCTTTATGCCCAACACAATAATTTAATATTTTAAAACTCTTATAAAGTGGAGAGAGGTGATGATAATATTAGACGTAAGGAGATTTAATTTATTTTAAGTTTAATAACAAAGATCTCTTTATTAAATTTTTTTTACCTTCCACCTTTATTTTCTCATGACCTGTCAAACCATAATTTGGTAGATTTAATAATTTTCACATGGCAGATAAACTGAAAAGGTGGCTACGTAGAACCGACATGGTACTATTCAATGACATTACAAGAGAGTACGGGGGTCTGCAGACCTTTCTACAACTTACATAGTTTTATTTATTACGTTGATGATGTTTCTTATTTTTACCTGATGGCGTTTCTTAGTTGAATCATCCTACCTACATTTGAGAATCAATAGTTTGGTTATGTCCACAAGGTTGGACGAAGATCGAATTAATCCTCATGTTTGTTTTAATTATGAAAAAATTTATTTTATCTCCACTTGTTGTCTGGGACCAACATTATCGTCAATGTGCTTTTAGAATTTTACATTCTGCCCCAACTTCTCAAGCGCCAGATAACACTCTTTGCCAACATGGTACAGTTTTGGAATATTTTTCTATGCAGCTCCATAAAATACTATATACTCCACAACCAATTCTGCTCAAATAATCTATAAACATACGCTCCTCAAATACTCCACAACCAATGTTGTTATTAATCTCCTCTTGCTACAACTTTTCTACAATTTTACAGATAATGAGGATAATCATCAGTGATTACACTAAAAGTACAAAAAAGAAAGAGTCAAAAGTGATGAGGAAAAAACAAATCTATCTACAACCAGACTAGAATTTTTTTTTATTCTATCTCATGGGTGTTCCTAGATTGAAAACATTATCTAGAACCAAAAGAGTCTGTACTTATTTTAAAACAACATTATCAGCACAATGGAAACCAGAGTTTTGACTTAAATTTATCGTATAATTTATGAGGGAGAGAGTGTTCTGACCCTTACTATAATTTGGCAGTCATCGCATCTATTAAGGGAAAAAAATTCAACGATCTCGGGAATAATCTGACTTCAAGTTTTTCCATTTCTCTTGACATTTTGATTTCTAATTAATTAATTAATTCAATCATCAAAGATGTATTACGATGAATGGATGAACAACTCATCTAAATTCTAAAATTTCATAACTCTTATTGTAAATGAAATAAAAACAAATGTTTGTCTTCAGTTCCTACTTCCTAGAAAGTTGTGCTTTAGTTTTTAATGATTTTTGGAGTTTCACACCCAAACACACAGATTGCTAGAATAAAATTGTGATAGACATTTATATCATTTTGAAGTTAAAACTTGTCCACAATCTTTATTGAATATAAATTAAGAACCATGTTTGCATAACTTATTATCATGGTGCCCATGAGATGACATCTCTTCCATTACTCTATCAAGACATTTGTATTTCTTGTCTATGTTGTATATGTGTTGGTGTAATTAAATATTTACTAATTATATTTTACTTAATCTTACTTAGGATAGTGCATACATTATAGTTTGAATATAAGACATCTAGGAGTTTGCATCCTATTTTAGCACATGGTGTAGGAGAAATTCCACTTTAGGTGGTGATAGTTGTTATCTAATTCCACTTTATGTGTGAAATCTACCTTTAGCGCACATATCACATTATCATCATCATCATATGGCACATACTTCATTGCATAATGGAGGATGATCCACCTTTGATGGACATGTGATTCCACCTTGTGTAGGTGATAGCTTATCAACTTATTATCATGGTCTCCTATTGCATTTCCTCTATAAGTAGGTACTTTTACATTGTAAAATATCTCCAATATCTTCTATTTTCATATTGCATCATTAATGAGAATACAATCTATTCTTCTTCATATCATCTCTCTTATGTTTGTTCTATTCTTTGACCTCTAAATCCTTGGTTCATTTCTATTCACAAATTCTTACAATAGGCATTTGACAAAGAATTCCATATATGTAATATTATTATGAAAATCTAAGCATGTAGATTGACAGTAATTAAAGAAACATAGATTAGTATATCGTTTATAGTCACATTTATGGCTACCACAGTATTCCCAACTATGAAATTTGACATAAATTATCTCCCACTATGGCTCGATGTATACCAAGTCATTGTTAATTTGACCTTTTATAAACCACATTCTGATAGAGTGGTGGCCATGTCTATTGAATTGTAACTTCTCTCTTTTAAACTATATTTGTTCCTCCTCCCTTCTAAAGTAGTCTTTGAACCAATTCATATTTTGTGCACGCTTATATCAATTAAATGAAGTTAGAGTTCATAATAAATTATTTATAGAGATGGGTTCTTGTGTTTCACTATTCATGAATATGGGTCAATCAATTTGACTCAAAAACTACACAATTAAATCTTTGAGAGAAATATCACAATTTGACTTGTTATGAAAAATATCTCCTACTTATCAATTGATATGATTAATACATATTAGATTTAATAATAAAAATTATTAAATATACATATATAATATATAATCTCTCTTATTCTCTTTCTTTATTCTTGTATATCAGTCACCTCGCACTCTCCCTGTATATCCCCCCTCTCTCCAAAATCTCTTTCCTCCCTCTCAATCACTAAAATAAAAAACTAAAACATGTGTGACAATGTTATTTCTATCTGTAGACACCCTAAAATGGACATACTTGCAACCTTACATTACAAACACTAATTCTCATCTACTAATTAATAGTTGTTAATCATTACTTAATCATCTATTTTCTTCTAATTTCATTCCCCAAATCATCTAATCAAAGCACAAAATTAATTAAATAATTAATTTTATTTAATTGATTAATCTCCATTAATTACTTAAATTAAATTTCTTAAATTTTAAATTTAAATATTTAAACTTATTAATTAATTCTTCTAATTAAATTAATTTAATTTCATTCAATAATTCAATTATAAACTAAAAAGAATTCAATTATCTCACATGTTGAATACTTTAATTATAAAAATGAATTAAATATTTAATTAAATACTTTCTTTAGTTTGAAAAAGAGAACTCTTGATCAAATCTCTAATTGCATGAATTACTCCACCTACCTCTTCAGTTCAAAAAGGTAACTCCAAATTACCTCTTTGGTTCTAAAGGTAACTCATAATTAGTTGTTCAAGTAACCAAACTTTATCTCCTCTCTCCTTGTTGAGGAGGTGGAGTTTAATGATGGCTTATCCAATTATCTTTGATCTCAACCATTCATCCTCCTATCTCTAGGATTGATCTCAACCATTCATATCATTTTCATATTCTATATAATCAACCCTTCATAACCATTTGAAGGGTCCAGGATTTCAAGCTCTTGTGTGCCCTTACTCTGTCAGATTGGTCAAGCATCAAGCCTTCTTGAAATCATACATCCAAAATTTCAATTTTTCATGTGCCATTACTCTGTCAGATTGGTTCAAGCATCAAGCCTTCTTGCGATCAAAGCATTCAATATCATATTCTCAACGCTTCCAAGTCATAGACGTTACCCACACCAATACTGAGCATCACAAAAACAACATTTCAGAAGGAGTAGAGAGAGACAATAGAAGATTCAAGCTTTGTTAGTTTGCATTCACTTGTATTCCTCCTTTATTGCTTGTTATTTTATTGTTCATAGTTTCAGTCTTAGTAGTAATTGATTGATTTCCCCCATTGCAAATTGGTGTTACTAACCCTTGTTATCGAGCATACAAAACCACAGCCGTGTCATTTTGGTGAACCTAACGTGAAACAAACATCCCAAATAACACTTGCAGATGACATACAGTAATTTTTGGCCTTGGTCGTACGACTACAAAATTTCATTTTTTTTTATATCCTTGTAATTCCACAATCACTAGTATTTTACTGCAATTGATGAAAATATGTCACAATCGGTTGGTTTAACGTCGCAATTGATTTAAGGGTTTAACAATTCTTTTCTTTCGTTATTCAAATCCCTATTTTATTACTCTATTCTATACTTTCCCGATCTGTACCACAATTGATACCAGTTTGTCGCAATTGAGTAGATTTTAGCACAATTGACCGATCTGTACCCCAACCACCAGCATCTTGCCGCAATAGAATGTGCTTTACCACAATCGAAAGAAGTTAGCCACATCTGACAGAGATTTTCCATGATTGACAAAATATTACCGCAATCGACAGAATTATTGCTTATCTAATTCAAATTCACTATTTTTTTGTTAAAATCTGATTATTTTCTCAGTTTCTATGCAATTGACCAATGACTAATGGCCAAGAGGGTAATCAGATGCATCCTGGGTGCTAGATCACTAAGATCTTCCATAAGAAGGACCACTAACTACCACACGCAACAAAGGGCTAGCTTGGTCATCGTAGCAGAAGATCAAAGCAAAGCCTACAATGGATATATTGATTCTATCAAATGTTTCACAACTAAGTATAAGGTCAGAATTAGTCTTACCGGTCTTAAAAATTATGGATTTGTTGGATAATATTCAATTCTTAATTAGACAATTTTGGTAATAATCACTTTTTTTACAGCTTGTGGCGAGGAGATATTTAACAAAGAAAACATAAAATTCATTCATTTGTGTCTTAGTTCTTAAAACAAACATTGCATGAAAACATCTTGAACCTCACATTTCCAAATTGGTGCTTAAAATTGACGTGGTGGTTAAAGAATTGAACAAAGGAAAAAAATATTTCAAATTTGGTGCATTAAAATTGAACAAGCAAATCATCATCTACTTTGGGCTTAACAGTGAACATTCACGCTTGTATGGGTGATTAGCTTAGTTCACACTTCAAATTTTGGGGTTTTATCGATAAACCTTGTGTCTTGAGTCCTTGGTGCACTTGCACAATCTGTTAGATTAAAAACCTTTATACTTTTTAAGAAAGGCTTGTCTGGGGAATGCGCTTCTTCCTCGGAGAATGACCTTAAATCAGTAATCCTTCTGATTGGTATATAAACAAGATGAAAACCAAAGTTCCATTTTATATTTATCCAAGAGCGGGTGAGGTGTGTTGATGATATCCTGGATCAGGTGAATATCCCTAACTCGCCAGCATGGTCAACTAGGCTCTTCAGTGAGTCACACACATACAAACCAATTGGATAGACGCCACAGTCCCTATTACAACCTTGTTAAAATAGAGGCCAACCTAATTCACCTCTAAACAAATACCTTATTATAGTGCAAGGGGTGAAGAATTTCCCCCCAAGATTCCCAACATATGTGTTCCAGGGTATTGTATTAGTGAAAGATATCTTCACTAGCATGGAAACAATATTTGGAAACAACAAAAACATGGGCACCTACATTGTGGACCTTCGTGTCCTAGTAGTGTGACACTTGTTGTGTGAGCTAACAAATATTCAAGCATTGGGCCTATAAAACTGTATTTGAAGCCAAATTTTGACCTAGATTAATCTTTTTGTCCCTGTCTTAAGACCCATGCTAGATTACAAAACACATTGTCTATTGTTCTTATTCTATGACTGATTTCCAAAAATGCAAAATGAACATCAAAAAAACTTTCAAAATGAGTCCAACGTGTTCAAGTCTAGGCTGTCAACATTAAAACCTGTTTTGCAATCAGAATCCTTGTTCCAGAAAGCAATTTTATCAGACAAATATGCCAATTTGAGATCATTTTTTAGAATGTCTCCCCTTTACTACAATTGCCCGTATCTTGTTGTAATTGATGGAATTGTGCCACATTTGACCTGTTTATTTTTACACTTATCGCAATCGGTGATTGATTACCATAGTTGACCTATCACTTTACCGTATTCGGTGGGATTTTTCCACACTTTGGCAGGAACTCTGAACATCATGTTTTTACCTGAAAACCTTGGAAAGAATCCCTATTTTGTGTAAAAGATAAGTGTCTATCCTAGAAAAATGTGAAGAACATTGTGTGAATCTCTAAATATTAAAGTTCATCCATTATTTGAAAGCATGATTATTGTCTAAACATTGTTAGTTCAAAAGTTCAAAATCGATTATCTTGATCCCGTTATCTCAAAATCATTAATCTATATCAACGAATTTGTCCCAGGCAATAGTCAGAATACATATCTTACATTACCAATTCTTTGAAATCAAGATAAATCAACATCTGTCCCTAGAATTACCCTTGTCCAAACATAACTCAGACTCTCCTAGAAAGGTTATCCTTTTCTGTTTGCTTTATATCACTTATTTTAGTCAAAAAATCTAGGACAACACTATGTCTTACACACCTTATGGAGGGCCTTACACTAGGTCAAAGGCTAAGACTCAACCTGAAGAGTCCTATATCAACTGATTCCCCCATGGGAACAAGAGTGAGAGGATGACCCTTTCAGGAATACTAGTCCTGCTCTTTTCATTGAGAATCCCCGTAGACCAACACTATTCCACGATGTCACAGAGGAGGAGCTCAATGATATAGATCAAGACACCTATTCCACATAGGTTGTTGACATTTTTGTAGAGAGAAATCCTTAATGGTTCTTAGCCATGTTGATTAAGAAGGGAGTCAAACTCCCTACCAAATTTAATGTGTCAACCATAAGGCCCGAGAACCCTCTCACAAGTCAAAAAATCACTCAACCCTCTCAAACAGAACATGTGATATCCTACATATTTCCATCTTTGATGACAATGACATCAACGTAGACTACATCAAAAAATACTAGCTCTAAAAATCCAGCTAGCACGTCCTCCATACAAAGTATCAGAGGCTCCCAACTAAATGCACCCATGGTCACTAGTGTACCTCAAAATTTGGCTTGATGGCCTTTTTCATCAAGCTCTCATGATATGTCCTCAATTCTGCAAACAAGTAGCAACACTTTTTTGAGTGTTCCAATACTACAGTCAATCCTTGCTAGCCTTGGGCTCAATACCTCACTCCCATAGGGATCCATATTTCTGGGTCTGATATTTAGTCAATGTCCACCAAAGGTTACACCTTTGCTTCTACAAGGATCACAACAATCTTAGTAGCAACAAAAACCCCAACCACAAAAACAACAACCCTAACCACAACAACAAAAACTCCAACCACAACAACAAAAATCCCAACCACATCAACAACAACCCCAACAAAAAATACAATAGAATCAATCTTGGACCAATCAAATGCCCCAGTATCAACATCACACGTTGGGGAACCAATATCAAGTCCCAAGGGCTAGATCATATGTCCCAAATCAAGGGACATAAAGATGCAGCCTCATACCTACTACAAAACAGAGGTACAATGTCACCAATATTCCTCAATCTCAGACAAACATGTTAATCACACAACTGAAGAGTCTTCAAACCCAAATAATGGACATGCAAAATCAAGGGAAAAAAAAGTCGTACATCATAGAGGATTTGTACCCATACCCCTTTGTTCATGCATTTCACATGTCTCCATTTCTCACTCATTTCTCGGTACTTAAGTTTGACAAATATAAAGGCAGCACCAACCCTGTTGAACATATCAGAGAGTTCTTTTCTAGTTGCATCTAAGTCACGCATGAAAAAACATAGCTAATGAAATTGTTCCCACTAAGTCTAGTCAGACCAGCAATGGAATGGTTCTCACACTTACCTCATGGCATCTTGTCTTGGGGAGAGTTGGCCAAAAAATTCATTTCTAAATTCCATCACAATATCAAATGCAAGGTCAGCATCAAGGAACTCTGCGACATTAAATAGAAAGATGGAGAATCCTTTGTGAAATTCCTACAAAGGTGGAGGAACACTGTGAATAGAATAACATATGACATGCCCAATAAATACCTCATAGTCATGTTTATTGACAATATGATCCAAGATATGTCATTTACCATAGAATTGTAGCTGACTCCTAACTTCAAGCAACTCATCGAATGAGGAATTTGTTGTGAGAAAAACCTAGTCAAAAGAGGTATCCTTGCAGATCCTACCTAGACAAACACGAAAAAAATTGCAATGGATAAGGCCAAGTGGTGGAACAAGAACAAAAATGTCACTAGTGATGGTGTCATTGATGTAAAGATAGTCAACTATGCCCAACCAAAGGTGTCACTGTAAGGAACACCTATGGAAAACCATAAACCCATGGTCCCCACTCAGCAAGTGCACAATAAGAACCAACCCCCATGTTCAAGTAGCAGCGGTGTCAAAATCAGCCACCCGCACAACACCCACAATGGTTTATGTTTCCTAAACAATAGTACACACCATTGGGGGAGTCGATAGAATCAACCTTAAGAAAGCTGATATAATTCAATGCTATCACTCTGCCTAAAATCATAGAATACGAACATGGTTCTATAAACCAAAGTGGTACAATGATAATGAATTTTGCAAATTTCATCAGGTAAAGGGACATAAGACACCCAACTTCTATCGATTGAAAAATACCATTCAAGATTTGATTGACACAGGGGTTATTGATGTCACCAATGCCTAATCAAAAGGCACCACTGATCATACAATATTCAATAGCACATTCCATGATCACAACAAAGGGAAATCCTTCGGGACTAGTAGACAGTCAAAATAAGTAAACTACACCTATGATAATGTTGATAACACCATCAACTGCATCAATCCTTCAGATAGTCATGTGGCTACTATTACTATCAGAGACCAAGGTGCTAAATGTGTTGTAACCACATGTCATACCAAATTTGTCTTGTAGGGAGTTCCTTCTACATCTTCTATACCATCTAACTCTCCAACAACCTCTGATCCATAGACTAGCCTTGTGGATCAGCTAAAATGCATGCATGCCTAGATATCTATGTGCGACCTTTTACGCATATCCCCACAACACAAGCAAGCCCTCAACCTAGCACTCTAAAATGCAACTGTCCCAAGGGACATAACTCTAGAAAGCTTCCAACCATGGTGAACCACATAGTTGTAAACAAGTATGCAACCTTTACGAACCATGATGTGCCACTGCACAAGCCTCTGCATAATGATCCCTTTCACTTTCTCATCCAAGTTCACAAACACATGATCCGTAGAGTCCCCGTTGATGGTGGAGATAGATTAAACATATGTACTTTGAAAGTAATCAAACACTTGAAATATTTTGAATCCAGCATTGATTTCATGAGGAGAATCAATATCAGGGCCTATGATGAAGAAGAAAGGTCTTCCAAAGGTATCATCATACTACTAGTCTGAATAGGCCCAGTCGTTAAAAATACCCCGTTCCAAATCCTAGACCTAGAGTTGGGATATAACATATTACTGGGAATACCATGGATCCATGAGATGCAAGTTGTAACCTCCACATATCATTAGTGCATCAAGTTCCCATACCAAGGGGCAAAAATTATCATTGAAGGAGATCCAAACCTGTTCCAATACTGTCACACCATCAAAAGTAGTAATGACAATGAAGTACTTTCAAACCAGGAAGCAAGAATTCCTTCCACCTCAAATTATATTCCCAAGGATGTAAAAAGAAGATAGGGAAAGATATCCATAACATATAAAGGATGTGGTGAGTACAGCTATGAGGAAGCTTTTACCATCACCAACATGCCTCAGAGCCCAAGGTCATATGACATGCCACAACCAGTTACAACACCCAAAACCCCAGAACCTGTTCTATTTAGATGTCCACCCACCACCTTTATCAAGTGGGGAGATATTGCGAAAGAGTACCCTTTTGATCTGGACATAAACACATGGTTGTATCAAGACCCACAAGACATGCTTCAAGCACACATACCCATGTCAACATATGGTGTCAGCTTCACAATGCTACAAAAGTTTCGGTATAATGGTACGAATGGTCAGGGAGCAAGACAACAAGGTCTAATGGAACTGTCTTTACCACCAACCCAAATAAATAAGAGAGGGTTGGGATATGGAAAAAACAAAACCAATTCTACCACTCGAGACATACCTATTGATCAAGAACAAGTGGCAGAGTTACACTGGGGGAAAAACCCAGAACATGCCTTGATCAACAATATACTCCAACAGTTATTTCCATCTAAAGTGGGAAAATGTTACTCCCAATTAAACCTTAACCAAAATATCCAAGATGACAAGGAAAGTGAGACATCCAATGAGCCTTCTAGCACAACTAATTCCCATGAGTATGAGTGGAGATCCCTCCATAATTCTGAACCATCCATCCTTGACTATTCCCCTCGCTCAGTCAACACTATACACCTTGAGGATATGTTTGACCAATTAACTATAGAGGACCATCCATGTATCAATAATCATATCGATAACAATTCTTAGGTGGTGCACCCACATCACATTCCCGGTTCATTAGAACCATCACTGTTATCCCATTTAACCAAGAAGAGTCATCCCACCATGAGGACCTTTGTCTAGTACACCCTGAACTGATAAAATGGGATAAAAAAGGATGACCTAATATAGATCTATTTGAAAATGATGAGGATATCACAGACTTCATGGGACTTGGAGAAGGCATTCCATTAGGGGACCACAAAGAATTTTTCCCTATTGACCTCGACAGATCAGCCTATTTTGGAGAGGAAGCTCCTCTTTCCAGTCAAAAAAGAAAAATCAGTAAGTGAAAACCACAAGGCACTTTCTGACACAAAAAATGACAAAAAGATAATAAAAGATGTATCTTCTAGTGAAAACCTCACTAAGTCACTAGAGGACGGGAAGCAAGACCTCCTCCACTTGACAGAGGAAAATTCAGCATTACTAGCTAAGGAGACAGAAGAAGTAAACCTAGGTGATGAAAAGAACCCAAATAATATCTACTTGGAAAAATCACTTACTTCAAAGGAATGAGAGTAGTTCACCAGCTTCTTTGAAAAAAGGAAAATCAACTTTTCATGGTCCTACTCAGACATGCCAAGCCTAGATCTGACACTTGTGTTGCATCACTTACCATTGTTACCAAATGCTAAAAATGTTAAGAAACAATTGTGAAAGATGCATCTACATGTAGCATTACTTTTCAAAGTAGAGTTGAAGAAAATCCTAGATGTTGGATTCATATGACCAATCCCATACACAGACTGGATATCTAATCTAGTGCCAGTAACAAAGCATAGTGGTCAGATCTGCATTTGAACAGATTTTAGAGATCTAAACAAAGCTTTTCCCAAGGATGACTTTCCTTTACCAAATATCGACATGATAGTAGATCTCACAACAGAGCACCAGATGCTATCACTCATGGATGGATTCCTAGGATATAACCAAATAAGGATTGCACCAGAAGACCAACACAAAACTACATTTACATTTTCCTAGAGCACTTACTATGTGAATGTCATGTCATTTGGACTTAAAAATGTAGGAGCAACATATCAAAGGGCTATGACCACGATCTTCCACTATCTCATTCAAAAAATAATGCAAGACTATGTCGATGACATACTTGCCAAGTTAATGCTCCAAAAAGATCATCTACAAGTGTTGGGACCCATATTTGATAAAATGCAAAAATACAAAGTCTGACTAAATCCAAAAATGTGTGCATTCGGGGTCACCGCAGGAAATCTTTTTGGATTCATTGTATCACATCGAGGCCATCCTTGACATGCCACCACTAACCAATCTAAGGAAATTAAGGGGTTTACACGGTAGGCTTCAATCCATCAGGTGTTTCATCACCCAATTAGCATACAAGTGTCATCCCTTCCAGCATCAACTACACAAGGATGTGACATTCATATGGAAAGAACAGTGTGATAAATCATTCCAAATATTAAAGGATTATCTATTGAATTCTCCCATATTGGTGCCACCTATTCAAGGTAGGCCATTACTTTTGTACATCTTGGCAACTGAGTTAGCACTAGGAGTGCTCTTATCATAACATGATGACCAAGGTAAGGAGAGAGTTTTATACTATCTCATAATAACCTTGGTAGGCTATGAGCTCAACTACTCACCAATTGAAAAATCATGCCTCACGGTAGTCTTTGCTTCCCAGAAGATGTGAAATTACATGTTGAGCCATCAAACCAAGATGATAGCACACATTGATCCCCTAAAGTATTTACTAAGAAAAGAAACAATGACAGAATGGCTTGTGGATGATGATCTTAAGAAAATTTGACTTAGATTACGTGGATAGAAATACTATCAAAGGGAAAGTAATTGTGGACCAACTAGTAGAGGCACCCATATAGAATCATCAACCTATAGTGTCTGAATTTACGGATGAGTCCATCCTTACAATACAACCAGTAGCAGAGCTTTGGAAACTATACTTTGATGGATCATGCACAAACCATGGAGTAGGAGTAGGGATAGTTCTCATTACCCCAAATAATGATGTGGTCCCTAAATCTTTCCAATTCAACTTTCCATGCACAAACAATATAGCCAAGTATAAATCTCTATTCATCAGGGTAAAGATAGCTATACAAAGGAGAATCAATAACCTCAAAGTCTACGGTGATTTAAAATTGGTCATCAGCCAAGTAAACAATGACTACATGACAAAAGATGAGAAGTTGATCCCATATAGAGAGAAGATGGATAGGTTACGTGCTTCATTCTGTTTCATTGTATTCGAGAAAGTACCAAGAGTACAAAAAAAAGCAACAAATGCGATGGATGCCATAGTATCCTTGATTGACATGCTAGGAAATGAAACTCAATTCTAGTTTCTGGTAGAGAAACTCATGATACCGGCACATAAAGCACCAATAACAGAACCAACGCATGTCTTTGTTGGTCTTGAAAACCCATGGTACCATGACATGTACAATTACCTCCAAAGTAGTGTCCTCCCTCCCGGCTTGTCTAGAAACCAAAAGAATTCCATCATCCACCAAGCCTCTAGGTACACCCTTCTCACTAGTATTCTATATAGAATAAGTATATATGGAATGCTTTTACGATGTATCACTTCCACAAAATCCCAGAGACCCTTGTATGAGGCACATGAAGGAATTTGTGGAACCCATGTAGGTGGAAATATATTAGCAAATAAAATCATTTGAATGGGATACTACTGGCCCACAATAGAGACAGATGCCAACAAGTATGTATAAAGGTGTAGACAATTCTAGATTCAAGGAGACCTCATCTATGCACCAGCCCAAGAACTCAATCCCATCACTTCATCATGGCCATTTTCTAAATGGGGATTTGACCTAGTGGGTGAGATTACACCAACCTCGTCTAATGGACATAAGTACATCATTATAGCAACCCAATACTTTTCTAAATGGGTGGAAGCCATTCCTCTAACCTACATCACTGGTAAGCAGATCTCCATGTTCATACTCAACAACATCACCTGTCAGTATGGAATTCCTCAAACCATACTAATAGATCACGGTAAACCTTTCAAAAACCAATATGTTGAAGATCTTTGTGAATAGTTCCACATCAAACAAGGTTTCTCTTTGTTCTACTATCCCCAAGGGAATAGTTAAGGTGAAGTCACAAACAAAACCATACGGAAGATCTTAAAGAAAATAGTCAATAAATCAGGGCAAGACTAGCATTTACAGCTTAGTCCCACACTTTGGGCGTACACAACTAGTGTGATAACACCTATAGGAGCCACTCCTTTCTCACTAGTATATGGATCAGAAGTGGTCCTACCCCTCAAAGTAGAAATCCCATCTCTGAGAATCTCATTGAAAAATATCATTTCAGATGAAAACTACAGAGTAGCAAGGCTCAGTGAACTAGAACTGTTGGACAAAAGGAGACAAAATGCACTCAACCACTTACAAGGCTATCAGAATCACCTTAGACGGAACTATAACAAGAAGGTGAGGCCACAAAAATTTGAGTTAGGAGACATCATACTTAAGGAGAATCAAAAGAACCAAGCAAAACCAAAAGGAGATCATCTCCCAGGTTACATCAACAACATGCACCTCAAGAGGTTCTACGCTTGAGGTCTCAAAGTTAAGGAACTTATATACATTTCCAGGAAATACAAAAATATCAAAAAATAAAAAATTTTACCTTGGTGAAAACCTGGAAAATAGGCGCCTTGGTGACAACCAAATTAAAAAATAAAAAAAGGAGAAAAGTAAAGAGAAACATAATCGTTCTCTCAGTGAAAACCTAAAAAATAGGCACTATTAAGTAGGTACCTTGGTGAAAACTTGGCAAACAGGCACCAAGTGTTCAAATCCAGCTTCACCATCAATCAACTCCAAAGATTAAAGCTTGAGCACCCCGCATGCAAGACTGGCTACCTAAGCTATTTTTCAAAAGAAAAATCCCCTTTGAGCATCAAACACTTATCTATGGTTTGTACTAGTCTACCAGACTAGGGGGAAATTCTATAAGTCCTAAAAAAAACTGTAAAAATCTAAAAACTCATCAAAAATCCTAAAAATAAAAAAAAAGTCCTGCAAAATAAATCTTCATCAAAAAATAAAAAATTGCAAAATCTCAAAGCAATAAAAATAGTTCGGTTATCAACCAAGTGAATGGTGATCAAATTCAAACCAATCAATTAAAGGTCAAAATCATGAGTTTCACAAATCAGCAATAGACTCACATGACTCAGCTTCATCAACAAATCTAATCTATATTCAGAACAAATCGAACCAAATCAATCAATCAATCAGTCAATATTCAAATCAAACAAATTAATTATCTTACACAATGACGGATATGCTAAAAACTAGACAGATCAGTCTTATATGAGTCATTCATTCCTAAAACCAGACACAATCAAGAAAATCAAGGAACAATAAGTTGTTGACTAGGTCAGTCATGTCAGTCTCTCTTTTGCGGCTATGTTCTTATGCTATTCCATGATACCACCAAGTGATGAGAGTAGCTATGATGGATCATGATCTTATTTTCTTTGATTTCTATTTTTGGAATGTTTCATTTCAATTTTGGGGCAATGATGATTCAGGATGAATGTGATAGGCATTGTCACTTATCTGGCAGCCATGCAATTCCACAATCTGAGCTTAACCCTGGGAAAGAATTGGACAATCCTTTTTCTATTATTTTTTTGTTCCTACCAATAGAATCATAGAGGTATCCAGATGGTCTATATCTATATGCATTGGATTTCTATCTTGGTTTTCTCTTTCTTTTAAAAAATTAAGAGGTCATAGCAGTATCCAGATGGTCTGTATCTGGGTGTATTGGATTTCTATTTTGGTTTTTATTTTATTTTGGATTATTCAGAGAGCATAGTGGTATCCATATGGTCAATATCTGGGTGCATTTGGTTCTCTTTCTTTTCAAAATCAGGGATCATAGCGATATCCAGATGGTCAATATCTAGGTGCATTTGGATCTCTTTCTTTTCAAAATCAGTGAACAAAACGATATCCAGATGGTCAATATCTGGGTGCATTTGGTTATCTTTCTATTCAATTACTCTACTCCTAATTATCAAGAGATCATAGCAGTATCCAGATAGGCAATATTGTTAGAGTAATCTTTAGTAATTACTCTTTAGTGCTTAAGTTAGACTTAGGAAAGTTTCTATTTCCTAGCAGTTGCCCTTTTAGGGTTTCGGCATCCTTTATAAGGATTGTCATCTTTGTATTTCATAAGGAGTTTGTAAATCATTTATTGTTGAATATAGAATATCATTTCTGTCAACATGGTTTTTCATTCTCTGGCCTATCGGCCGCCATAGCTTTGGATCCTTCTCTCTTCTGTCTGTTTCATTCTGTTTATGTGATAGTCATGCATACAGGTTTCTTGGGTAGATTGATCTTCCTCAATCTCAACATGGTATCAGAGCTCTCCTGCATCCGGCTGTTCATTTTCGATTGAAGCAGCGAGGGTTTGAAGCTCTCAGATTCTTTTCTGGCATTTGTCTCTGGTTCTGGGGGGGTCTCTATTTTTCGGAGCTATTTGAGCTGAAAAGGACTCCACCATTGCATCCAGAAGGCCCAGGAGAGTCGAAATCATATAAAATTTTGACCCTTTTGGCTACCGGAGCTTTGGAAAAATTTTCTCGCCCTACCAAGGGCCGTACGGATGAGAAAAATCAAAAAAAAATTAATAAAAACCTTTGTTTTTTAAGGTTTTTATGCGTTTATATAACGCAGTTAGTGCAAAAGTTTTTTGGCGCCACCGCGCCACCGTAGCCGGTCGGTGGCCAGCCGCCCACCCAGCACATCCGGCCTCCCGCCGCCTTTCTTCAACGGGCATCGCCCTAGTTTTCAGTGGCCCCCGCCACCGCTCTGCGGTGACCCGCCGCCGGACTCCGCCGCTCGGCCTCCCCGGCCGCCTCTGCACTCGGCCCGTCTTCTTCATAGCTCCGGCCGCCGACTGCGCCGCCCAGCCCTCCGTCGGTCCCCTCCCCGCTCCGCTCCGCCCCGGGTGGCGGGATGTTTTGCAGCCCCCGGGGGCTTATTGCTTTGCGCGGGTGGTCATATGGCGACCGCGGGCTCCGGATTTAGCCCCCTGCGCGCCATGTGCCCAGGGGCCGGAGATTTTTTAGCCCCAGGGGCTTACTGGGGCTCATTTGTAAGCTTTTTAGGGCCTTTTGGGCCTTTCTCACTTTTTTCGCTCTATAGGGAGCATACGGAGGTCTTTTTTCAACTTCTTTATATCGTCGGAAAGCTCTTTCTGAGATCTTTCCGACTATGGTGATTAGGTTTTTGGGTTTCACCGTTTCAAAAGCGATTTTTGCTGTTGAAGTATGATGTCCTGTTTTGCCTTCCGGGAGTCATATCTGGCTCATCTGGACTCCTTTTTCGGCAAACGAGATATCGTCGGAAAGCTGATTCTGTGTACTTTTCAGTGGCAGAGGTATTTCTTCCAGATTCTGCTCTAGGTTTTCACTCCTTTGAGTTATGCATTTTATGCCCTCTGGTGGTGTGCTTGGTTCTACAGGTTCGGGGATCTCTTCTTCTGGTTTCTTTGTGCACTCTACTTTCTGACATCTGAGCTTGCATGCTCATTCTGATGCATTTGTGTTCTGTAAACACACTAAGATAAAGTGCCTTCTTCTGCTTTTCTTGGATCTTGTACACCTGGTTCAGTCTTAGTACTCGCACTCAGTTATAAAGTGCCATGGGGGGATTCTGATGCATATGCCTTAGGCGCATCTACTTTTGTC
>MU226723.1:1062157-1100268 GCA_018584345.1 Thuja plicata | reverse complement strand
TTACTCTAGTTTGCTTCAGCTAACCTTAGGCAGTTTCTATTTCTGTTAGTTTCCCTTTTAGGGTTTCGTGATTCCTTTATAAGGATTCACCTCTTAGTTTATCATTACAGAGTTTTCACATCTTATTTTAATTCTATTTTTGATAATATAGATTATTTTCTTTCAACATGAATTTGATGTCTCTGGCATATCGGCCGCCATAGCTGCCCTCTCTCTTCTGTCTTTTTGCTTCTGTCTATGTGATAGTCTTGCATGCAGGTTTCTTGGGTTGATTTGATGGTTATCAAATCTAATAAGTGGCTCTCTTCTATGGGATAATGACACACTAATGAGTTCCCTTACATCTAATTGGGTCATGCTTGGGTGAAGAAAGAAGTCACCTTGGATGATAAATTTTACCCAACTTAAATGAGGCGAGGAGTCCACGTGGTCTCGTGTCCAATCAGCGGATCTGCACATCTCACATGACTTCACATCATGACATCATAACACACTTGATAACAAGATCTCCTCCTAATTTGGTGCATTGGGAATGTACACACCCTTTTCTGCACATTATGGAACTTTGGTTCCTGACATCACTTTGGAACGCATGGTGGTACATTATTACAGGTTTTTTCACATGGCTTTGTACTTTGTCGGCACTGTGTATTCACTTCCCTGCTGAGGTGGTTCATTGGGTTGTGGTCACTTGGCTGTTGAGACATCACAAACAGATGGATACCTCATCACTCATAGGAATGGTTGGCAGCCTCATTTATTAATCTTTGTGGCCTCCATTATATAACCCAAAACTACTCAACGACTGACATTCAGTTTTATTGGGGTTTTGGTCTTAAGCTCTCTGGGCTATCTCATCTCCTGTATTGTTTTATCCAGGTTTAGTTTCAGGCTGTTAGGGACTATAGAGCCTTAAACCTATGCATTCGGCTTCCCATGCACGACTGGGAGTGCCCAATCCCTAAGGACTATATGTCTCACCATATGTGAGTCAATTTCAACTCGTTTCCAGACATCATGGTGGATACTATTCGAAGGGTTATTGGGGAAAGTGTCATGTTCCCGTCTTCCACATGGACCATCTTTCATTGAAAGTTTTTATTAGTTTACCTTTCAATTTTTTATGATATGAAATAGAACTATATACCTTTCATGGAGATGTCTACGAAAGTGGTTAAGAAGGATTTCACGTCGGCTGAGGATATTCACTGAGAAGTTATGGGGTATGGCCTTTGGGACTTGCAAGCATGGGTTAGTGACCTCTTTCCACCAAGAAAACTGGACAAAGATGTAGCTTTCATCAAGTTGTATGACACTTTCAAGCGTGGCATGATAGACAGGGACTCAGCTTCCTTTAGACAGAGCATAGTGAATTTGGTCGAGTTTATCCCAACATCCACCTTGGTGGATGCATACACCTTATTTGATAACATGGAAGCTATTATGGCATTCTCAAAAGATGAGGTTTTGGATGCTCCCTCCCCTTCACATGGCCAGGTTCCTATGGACTCTCACTCAGCCACCCCATATTAGGTGTCATCTTGACACATTTGTAGGTGTCCCTGCCACTGCCATGGCTTGTTTAAGCCCAGGGGGTGAATGCTGCAAGGGATTTAGTATAAGTTTTTTGGGTATTTTTGGGTATCCTTGGTTGGGCTTTTCCAGGTGTTAATTCCTACAGGACCATTTCTATCTATGTATAGATAAGCCTGTCACTGGATTTTTTGCAAAATGGGAGTTCTGTGGGGTGTTTTTACACATCCATGATAGTTTTTATCTGTACATAGAATATGTATTGCGGGGGTAAGGTTTTATGGTTACGTTGGTTTTGCTATGGGGTATGATCCCTTTGATTACCACATGCATGTAAGGAGATAAAAAATTTGACATAGACTCATCATTTCAGTTCAATTTTGGTTATATTTTGGCAAGGATGGGAGCTTTTCTTACTACTTATTTCCTCACAGAGCCTTTCCAAAGTAGTCTATTAATAAAATTATAATGGACTTGTCCATTTTTGCCGAAAAAAATGTGAACATTTTTTAAAGTTTATGTTTTATTTAATATTATTTAGAAAACTAATCTTATTATATATAGAAGCTATGTGTAAAATAATATTAATAATTTGATATGAGAGAAATTTATATCCAAATAATTCTATCTTTATTTTAATTATATAGAATTTTAAATAAAAATAATTATTCACATTAAAGTAAAAGGATAAAATTGTTAATGATATCATTTATGATTACCAATAAGGTCATGTTATGTTTGAAATATGGAGAGGGGGAGATATAGAGGGAGATATAGAGGGAGATATATAAATAGAAAGAGGTAGAAATAGAAGGGGAAAGAGTGAGAGAGAAATAATTAAAGAGGCAACGATGGAGAGGAATCTAGAATAGAGATGGAGATGAATATGAAGGAGAGTGAAAGGTAGAGAAGAAAAGGGATAGATAAAGACAGAGGAGAAGGGGGTAGATAGAGATGGTAGAGATAAATATATATAAAGGATAAATAAGGAAAGAATGAGAGAGGGTTATATAAATACATACATACATACATACAAACATACATACATACATATATACATACATACATATATATACACACACACACACACACACACACACACACACACACACATAGATAGATAGATAAATAGATAGATAGATATCTATATTTATATCTACACACACATATAGATAGATAGATAGATAGATAGATAGAGGAGAGGGATAGATAGAGAGAAAAGGGGGCATGGAAGATATAAATATATAAAGAAGAGAGAGTGAGAGAGGGAGAGATATAAAGATAAAGATAGAGGTAAAAATAATATATAGAGGGAGGTAGAGAGGGGTAGATACATAGGGATAGAGAGAGAGGGAGAGATAACTAGATAGAGATAGAGGGAGGGATGAAGGAATAAATATGGAGATGTAGAGATTAAAAAGTTTAGAAAGGTGGTGAATGAGAGAGATGAATGTATAAAGAGAGGGAGATGTGCCTGGATATGGAGGTAGGAGAGGAAGATAGAGATATAGATGAAAAAAGAGTGGGAGGAATGAGAGAAAAATAGATAGAGAGATAGAGATAGATTGAGAGGTAAAGATAAAAAGAGATCTAGGGAGATACATAGGGAGACATAGAGAGGGAGAGATAGAGAGAATAAATAGAAAGAGATATAGATGGTGAGATATATTGTTAGAGAGATAAGGAGATATAGAGAGGAGGAGAGGGAGAGATAGAAAAGGGGACAGATACTTAGTTGATCTTCCATACCTCTTTGTCGTACCCATTGCACACTAAGATGTGATTGCTAGTTTTTATTTCAAATGCATCAAACCCCCTTACATACAGAAAGGAATTTTTTTTTAATTTAATTTTGTAAGACATTTTTTTACAACGACATGATATTGTTTATTTTTCTCTGCAAATTTCACTGGTAAAAATTTGACGCCCGTCAAGCCGTCCGACTATTTTTTTTTGTGTTGGATTCATTTTTTACAAAACATGGGAAAATGTTATATCAAAATTAATCAAAAGGCCAAACCAAATCTAATGGTGAGGTCTATTTATTTATAGAACATTTTTTCAAACTCCCCCAAAAAACCCTCATTTAAATGAACATCCAAAAAACCTTTTTGATCAATAATTTCTCATGCCCCAAATCTGCAAACAAATCATCATAAAAAAAAACCCAAAACCCTAAGATCTACATTAAGAAACCTAAAAATTCCATATATATTGTCATGTCTTTCATTCTTTCATGTATCTCATGGATTCACACCTAGGGTTATACAACTAATACCATGGATTTGATACCACTTTTAAGGAAACTTGTAGTCAACTTATGACAGTTTCCACATAACACATAATAGATCTTATGCAAATAAACACTTAGAATACACATGCAACAGAATAGACAACATACTCATAAAAATGTGGCACAAGATACATCTTGGGAAAACCCTCAATGAGGGAAAAATCCAGCCTCTAAAAGCATCCATCATTCATGTATTATTCAACAATGCATACATTATAATACACCATGAAAGCCTTCAAATTCCCAATCATAAACAAGCATTCCATGTGAACAAGCATGAATCCATACATCCCATGCCATGCTTCCAACCTCCACAAATATTAACCTGGCTTACCTCAACAACTACCTTTGTGGTTTCTTTTATAGAAACAAGATCCCACAAAACCACCAAGTAGTATTACATAAACCATGTGCTAAAACCATGTATTACCTAACCCCATTGACCCACATTCAATATTAGGTACTTTATTTAATTATTTTCCTAATATTAAATAATTAAATCAAATAATATTACAATGTTACAATACAACTCATCAAGTGGTCCCAAGAATATTCAATGAGAATCTCTATAGGTTGCATGTCCATATAGGTGCTCCTAGGTGCTCCTTGATGTAATTATTGAATATCTAGAAAAAAAAGAAGCAATCTTTAATTTAACTTTATTAGCTCATAACTTATCGTTATTTAATAACTCCTAACTACACCAAATCTCATGATAAACATCAAACCCAACTTCACCAACACTACTAAAAATAGAAATTAACTCTGTCAATTCCCATCACTGACTTACTAAAAATAGTAAGAATAGGAGAAAATGTCTTAAAAGGCTTCAGGAAAGGGTTTTATGCTCCTTCTACTTGTGAAAAGAATAAATTACTTCTTTCAACACCTCCAAGATTCCCTAAACACAATTATTAGCCTACAAGAATATCATGAATAGGCTAACGATCTCTCCATGGCAGACCAGCTTACGAAAGGGACACTACAGGTAAATGCATAAAACCATTAATAAAATATCTTTTAGATTTAGAGCAGAAGTATATTCTCCATTAAAACATTTGTAGTAGACCTTAAAGGTGATTCGAGGAAAATTCATAGCAGACATTTCAAGAAGTTATATAGAAAATTTTAGGAGGTGATTTGTAGCAAATTTGGAATAGACCTAAGAGTAGATTTGGAGCAGACTTTCAGAAATCTTGTAGCATATTTTTGGAGGTAATTTACAATAGATATAGAGTAGGAAATATGAAGAGTATTGGATATTTTTTTTAAACAAGTTTAGAGTAGATTTGCAAAGACATTAAATCATATTTATGAAAAGACCTAGAGTAAATTTGTGAAGAGGTTTTAGAATACAAATGTGAATAAGTTGAAGTGATTCATGGAAAATTTCAAGGAATATTTATTGCAGACCTATCAATATTTAAATATATTTAAAATATTTTTTGTAGAAGAGGTTGGTTCCTCCTCCCAAAAGAAGATATCAACGTGTCTCTCTAAGTTGATGCTTAGCTATGTTAGTTGGTGTGTCTAGTAAGTTGGCACCTACAAACTGAGGAAATTGGTGTCTCTTGTGGGTTGATGCCTATGAGGTTTGTAAGACAAGTATGTATAAGAAATATTTTTTTTTGGCTTTCTCATATATGGACTTTTATTTTAAATCTTGTGTTGTGTAATTGTTGCATCTATCATAGACTGTAAAATTTGGATTCCTATAACCTGCAATAGGAAATGTAAGATCCAACCACCAAGATCTATCCTACTAGAATCCTACACCTATTCAAGAGAGATAAAAATGAACAAAAGACAATAATGGTAATAATGAATTCAAAACCAAATAGAAAAATTCAATAAAATAAGCTCTCCCTTGATTTTCTCTTTATCAATGTAATGTTGGCTCTTAGATTTTCTCACAATATGAAAACATGAGAATTCAAGAATTGTGGTTGTAGAATTATGAGAATTATCATTATTTCTTTGTATTCATTTTTTTTATCTCTTTTGAATAGGTGTAGGATTGTAGTAGGATAGGTCTTGGTGGCTGGATCTTACGTTTCCTATTGCAGGTTACATGAATCCAATTTTATAACCTATGATATTTTATGTCAAACCCGATGTGAAGTGCTTCATTTCTATTTTGGAGCTATTTTTTATTTATTTTGTGCACAAACATAATCATTTCACGTAATCATGGATAAATCACCGCAACTGCATGATCAATCGCCACAATTGCATTTTATTCACTGTGAGTGTTATGTGCTTTCGAACAATATTCTGGTTACTATGTTTTCTTTGTGGATGTTTATTCACTACAAATGAGAATATAATGATGCAATTTCATGTTTATAATATGCATTTTTTCCTTGTTGATATTTTATATTTCTTATTTTTGACAAGTTTTTATATCTTTGTTCATGCATGTGCAGGTTTATTTAATGCAATTGTATAAAACAAAGATGCAATTGACATATTAAATGACACATTCACTAATTACAAAGCCACATATGTAGATAAGTGACACAATTCCCTAAAAAATGCCCATAATAGAAAAGCCTAAGAAGATCAAATTGAATTGTCTGCCTAAATATAGAGGAAGGAAGGAACAAAATTAGATTAAAAAAGATGACATACATATAGTAACAATTGAAGATCACATGGACATATTGGAGCAAGAATCCTTGAATAGGTATTGGCTTATTGTAAAAAATACAATTTAGTTATTAATCTTAGTAACCTCTATCCAGATGAATTTTAATTTCTAGATCTAGGGTTTTTTGTTAGTGATGTCGGATTTGCAGTGTAAGGTGTGGAAGAAACTCTTGTGTATATAGAATAGATAATATTTCATTTGGTGCATAAAATAAATCTTTATCATTTTTTTTCTATTGGTAGATTAAATCACATTTTATTTTGGGGTTAAGAATCAACCATTTTGTTTGGCATGTTCGATGCACTTTGCACAATCTATTTTATAACCCATTTTTCTTTTTTTTAGACAGGATTTCCTGGGGATTTCATCACCTCAGGGAACAACCTCAAGTGGCAAATTTATTCGGCCACTATATACATAAGACTCTATAAAAAGCCTAGTCATCTCAAGCTCAGTGTGTTAGTGATAGCTAAGATTGGGTGAATGTTCAAAAAGCGTCAACGTGGATGACTAGAGAATTAAGTGTCTCACCCTTGAATCACATTTAGGCTAGCTCCAAAAATCTTACTAAACACCTTAACTTAGAGGTCGCCCTTTTATTTCCTGAACATTATAATATATTCAGTGCAAGGGGAGGGAATAATCTACTCTCAAGATACTCACCATATGTTTTCTAGGAGGTTGACTCAATTGAAGAGAAATCTTCTTTGACCAAACTTTGGAAAAAGGAAAAAAAAAAAAAAGGTGTACCTTAGGGCCTGACAAGGTCATTTGAACTAACGAAATACTGATTTATGGGCTGAGATATTGTACTCGTCTTTGACCTAAGGGAAGGACTGTTTGGAAGTATTTTCAATTGTGATAAAGACCAGTGTAAAATTGGGGTGTGAAAGAGTCCTTGAACATACACAGATCGGTAAAGTCCAAAGTTTGTTAACAACTATATTTTCTTATGTGTGTGTGTGTTTATGTAAATTTGATTTAAAATCAGACATTTTAGAATGGAAAGACATAATTTCTATTCCCTGATTTGCAATTGTAGACACCTAATGTTGGTCAAGCATAATCAATCAACCATAAAGTGATAAAAATTAATTTAAATCAATTCAAATCAATCAAATCATGCATTAATTAAATTATTAAAAGCCTTTGGATTAATTAAATCAAATAATTGTGCAATTGAAATTAATCATTTAATTGCATAGTTAAAATCAATTTAAATCCAACCCTTTCAAGGGTGCACATGGCTAAAAAAATTCAATTAAATAATTTTTTTAAATCCCTTAATATCTTCATCCATCACATAGGATAAATTGGATCAACCAATGAGGATTGAGAATGGGAGCTCACATGGATCAAGCCAAATCGATTCTCCATCACACATCTTGGAGTTGCATCTTGACCGCTCATTTGGTCCCCTTATTTAAAGTCACCATTTAAATTGTCTTAACCTTTGAGACAATTGACTCAACCTAACCCTAATCATGGGATAATCAACTCTACCCCCTACCCTTAGGGAATCCTTTAAATAGAAGCCATTTTTAATGCATTTAGAACATAATACACTCATGAAGCAAATCATCATCACTATAGGCAAATAGCATTTGAGTTCATAGCAATTACATGTTAGGATTTGCATTTTAGTGAGTATTTGGAGTTAAATAAGCACAAATCTTTATCAATTCTCATTTCAGGACTATCATTATGGATGCTTAAGCTGAGAGCATGATGTTTTCTTTCCTAATTAAAGAGCCATGAGATGCTCAATTTTTTATTTTCATTCAATTAGCTAATCTTGTTTAATATTTTTTGAATTGATTGATATAATAATAATATCATGAAGGTATAAAATTTATATACACAAATGGAACCCATTGTGGGACTCTAAGCCTCATTTCTAACATTTTTCATAAATTTTTGTGCAGTATTGGAGTGTGTTTGTTTTGCTAGATTTTGTAGGTTACAATTGAAGTGACGTGTAGACACCTAAAGTGTGACAGATTTGAGCATTGAAATAGCACATGTAATCCTTTATGTCTCCTATCTTTCATTCTTTCAATGCATCTGACTGTAAAGTAGCACGTATACACTCAAACGATGACGCCTTTGCACAACGAAGGAGCACGTGACTTCAAATTTTATTACATTCTAGAGAATATTTTGACATCTGTGATGTTGTTTTAATGCACATTTAATCTTCCTTTGAGCGCATTTAATCTTTCCTTTGAGCTCTACTTTTTTTTAAATAACGCTCTGTCTGTTTTAAAGTAGTGCTTAGAGGTGACTAAAGTAGCGCATAGACAGGCTTAAAGCAACACTCTATTAGGTTTAAAATAGTGTGTATACATGTGTTTAAATTTACTGTAGAAAATCATTAAAAACAATGAGCTAATGACATTTTATTTTCTAATTTGTTGATGGCGAAGCATCAGAAGGTGAAGAAACCTGAGCATTGGATTCATAAAGAAGACAAAGAGGTAAAACATTTGTTCAGACATGAGAAGAACCTTCACAACTCTAGAATTTTAGAAAATTTGGTTGAAGAGGAGAGGCTTTATGAACATTACCTTAAAGTGATTAAAGCTTATAAGACTAAATTCCTTTCTTTAAATTGAAGGTTAATTCACCTTGAAATCGTTTGAGAAATTATAATTGTTAGGTGAATTTTAAGCTTTTTATTTTGAATTTGGTTCTCCTCATTTTGTGTGAGTTTGTGTTGACTAACTTGTTGGAGGAGAGGATGCTAAGGAGCTGGAACTATCACCAGTAGGTGAGTAGCCAAAAAAGAAATAAAAATATAAAAAATGTTTCTAGCCCTTGCTAGCATCAAATGGATGTATTTTTCACATCCTCTTGCATTGCTTAAATTGTGGCATTAAAAGTTCCAAATATAGCATTAATTAGAAGTCTAGTATTGTTTTCCAAAGGAGACATGAGGCCTATGCTCTCAACCTTTTAAGTTGATCAAAATGTCAAACATGTCAAATTAGGTGATAGAAAGAAAGACTTGGGAATGAACAAACACTAATGTTTAAACCTCCTTGTTTGTGGAAGAGAAGTGCTAGGTATATGCTCTTCACTCTTTGAGTGAATTAAAAATCCAAAAACACTTCAAATCACTTAGTTTAAGAGGTGGATAATTGAACTATCTTTTCTATTTAGTTTGTAAGTGGAAGATAGTAGGGATATTCTCTTTACCCTTTTGGGTGAATCAAATAACCAAACCTATTGGCTCACTTATTTTCTTGCTTTATGATGAACATGCTAGGAGATTAGAGGGCCTGCCTCCCAAGATTTTCCTTATGAGGATGGTGAGAGGGAACACCCAAGTGGGATACAACCATCTTAGCCATGGTAATCCAACCCACTATAATAAAAATTCATTCATCTTTAATGGGATGAGTGACTAAATATATTGATAATCAAACCTCCTCTAGTAGTCATTCGGGATTGTGCAAAATCATGTTTTTATGCATGTGGGAGGCCTCTATAATGGGGGATAAAACTCAAGATGTTTCAAATGGAACCCTAATTATAACCTTGGTAAAAATATAAATTATTACCTCTTAAAGCCATTATTACAAGACAATCTGACCATAGGTAGATTGATTGGAGGTTTTTCTTGTTTAAAAACCATGGAAACGATCAAGAATATACAGTTTTTGTGTAGAAATAGGGGTCAAAAACAATATCTGTGTGTGTGATGTGATTTTTTTTATTTTACATAAAAAAACATCCAAAAAGACCTGATCACGTTACCAATTTTTAAATTTTTTTAATGAACCAGTGTCAGACTGCAACTTTCACACTTTTCTGATGCATACAAGCATTCTTCTAATGTGTGCAAGCCTTATTCTAACACTTTTAAACCTAAAGTGGCACATACAAACTCATTAAGTAGTGCATGTCAACATTTAAGTAGCACTTACAAATCTCAAGTAGTGATTATCAATAGTCATACAATGCCTATCAATAGGCAAGCAACACTTTACTATTTTCTAGTGAGCGCGCATAAGACCTTGAAGCAACACGTACTATACACTGAAGTTTCATGTATATACTGAGACTTCAAAATAGAGGGTACTTCCTAAGGGTTTTTGAAAAATTTGAGATTATATCTGGATACCCTTTTCGGACTTCTTGTTGTTCATCATCCCAGACTGGGCAGATCCCCTCAGAATGAAGAAGTTCAAAATTATTTGAAAGGGATTGATCAAAGGAAAAATCCAAAGATATTTGTTCCATGCTAATTCTAGCTTTTCCAAGATCCTACTCTATCAAGCCAACTTTGCAAGCAAAAGAGACCTATCTTAGGCAGGAACTTCCTTTTCTGAGTGACACATTTACTTGTTCACATCAAAATTTTGAACCCAAAAAGGAAGTGAAACTAAGTAAGATGTCTTTACCCTTTGGAAAAATGGATCCTATCCTCATAAATCTATCCAATAAAGACACCACTAACAAGTGAAATAGTGGAAATAAGGATGACAACAATAGTAGAGGTAATGGAGGAGGAAATGACCTTGACAATCAAGGCATTGATAATAATGGATGGAATAAGGACCCTCAAGAGGAGGCTACCAAGGAAAGGGTATATGAGGTGGTTCAAAGTCCATTCTTCATGAATCTCATGGAGAAAGTCCTAGAAAGAGATAGGGAGAAGTATTTATTTGACCTAGCACAAGCGGGGGTGAAACTTCCCCGTGATTATGATGTCATCCAGTTGAAGAAGAAAGAGGATGATGCTAACCCAATTAACATCATGAACAAAAAATTTAAATTATTTCAAATGCAATTTGATAACATGAAGAAAAATGAGGCTCCCAAGCCATTTTCAATTGAAGCTTTATGTCCGTTTCCATTTGAAAAATCCCTAATTATGGTACCATTCCCCACAAATGTAGTTTTCCCTAAATATGACAAGTATGAGGGGGCATCCGATGCACAAGATCATTTGAGGGAATTTTGTGCTTTATTCTTAGAATTTATGCATGATACCACATATTTAATGTGATTATTTCCAATAAGTTTGGGAGGGGCTGCAATGGAATGGTTTTCCAAATTACCATTCGTTATTCAAACTTTTGAAGAGATAGCTTTCAAATTTGTGACTCATTACTCATATAAAATCAAACATGAGGTCACCATGATTAACCTATGTAATACAAAACAACATGATGGGGAAGCATTCTTGACTTTCTTACAAAGATGGAGGGCAGTAATTTCTTGATACCCTAGAAGTGTACCCGAGAAAGAAAAAATGTACATCTTTATGAATAGTTTTAACATAGAGATGAACTATCGATTGAGATTTCAATATCCACATTCCTTTCAAGTTATGATTGAAAATGGAGTTACAACGGAAGAATTTTTGTTGAAGAGTGGGGAATAAATTTTTATAAGGAAAACAAAAATTCTCCTAACAACCACAACAATTCCAACAATCATAATCACACTTCAGATAATAGAAATCACTTTTGGCTTAAGAAAACCAACAAAGGCCTTGTCAATGATTTGGTTGTTGAAGTGCATAATTTGAAAGCCACTCTATTTAATCTCACAAGATATTCAAACCAAGATAATAATGTGAACCAAGAAACCAAGGTCCCATTTAACAAGAACACCAACAACCCCAATACCATTAACTTGCAAAAAAAGCAAGAGGTTAAAAAACCAAGGTATTTCTTTACCCCATCACTAAGGAGGAAGTTCACACCCTTGGCTGAACCACTCGAGAATTCTTTAAGTACTCTTATTGCTAAAAAATCATTGTTTTACTAGAGGAAATACCTTATGAACCTTAAGTTAAACCCTCATGGTGGAATGAAGCTAATATTTGTGAGTATTGGAAAAATAGAGGGCACAATACAAATGAATGCATGAGACTAAAGCATGAGGTGCAAGATTTGATAGATAATGGAATCATCAAGGTGGAAGGGCCGCCAAAAAATGAAGATCATGTGGCTTTCAAAACCCCTTTCTTCAATCATGAGAAGGGAGTCTTCAAATAGTAACCAAAATAACAAAGGAGGTAATAACAAAGTAAATTTTTCACATAGCTATGATAATGTAATCAATTCCTTAATAGGATATGAGAATACTATCAATTTTATTGTTGTGAAATATCCACCATCAAAGGAAACCTCTAATGTGGTTACTAGCGGGAAAGTATCAAAGGTTACTTTACAAGGAGCTATCCCTAAGACTATTGGTCTTGATCAACCATCTTCTTCTCAACAACACTACAATATTGTGGATCAATTACAAAATACTCCCGCTCAAAATTAAATCCTTGAGTTTTTGAAACTTTCACCAAATCATAAGGAAATATTAGAGAAGGCTCATATGGAAACAAACATTCCTGATAACCTAGACATGGATAGGTTTCAAACATGGTGGGTCATCTTATAACACCTCATTGTTTTTCATTTTTTGAACAAGATGACATGTCCATCCATCAGCCTCAAAGTATTCCACTACATATAGAGGTCTTGATTCACAAGCAGTGTGTCAAAAGAGTCCTCATTGATGGAGGAGCTAGTCTAAAAATTTGCACATTGAATCTAGTCAAAGCCTTAGGATTTTTTGAAGTTTTCGTGGATCCAAAGAAGAAAATTACTATTAAATCATGTGATGATTAGGAAAGGTCTTCTAAAGGAATGGTGGTTTTTCCTATTCAAGTGGGACCAATAAAAAAGGATATTTTTTTTCATGTTCGTGATATGAAGATAACTTATAACATCTTTCTAGGGAGGCCATGGATACATGAAATGCAAGTGTTACCATCATCATACCATCAATGTATCAAGTTTCCATACATGGAAGAATAAATTACTATAAGTTGAGATGTGAAAAATTTCCAATATTCCAATATTGTTAAACCTATGAATGAGACATCCATCCCACATAATAGTGAAGGTCCTACCCCAATTTATCCAAGAGAGGAAAAGCAAGAATATGGTCTTAGTTCCACTTTGGTCCCTAACTCAAATCAATACAAAGCTAACACATCTACATCAACTAAGGACAAGGAGAAAGTTATTTTTTGAGATGAAAGTAAAATAATTTTTAATTTAAGTATTACAAATCAAGAGGAGGGAGATTTGAACCCCTCGAGGGTAGAACATGAGGAAGTTGGGGAAACACATTATCAAAAGATGGATAAATTGATGAAGAAGTTTGACAAAAAAATGCAAAATCTATCAAAAGGGTGTGGGATAATATTTTGTGTCCTTGTTTGACTTACCTCTTTCTCCAAAATCACATGGGAGGCCAACTAGTTCTCATGCAAATAAAAAATATAATTCTCATTTTGTAAGAGCAAGTGACAACTCATCAAAAGAGGAAGAGGATAATGAAGTTTTTAAAATGGTTGTACAAAGATGAGGAAGCTTCGAGTTCCCATGTAGAAAGGGTCCAAAATGTGAGTATCCAAACACATCAATATGGAAAGGCTTTTCACATCATGCAAAAGATGGGGTGTAAGGGAAGAGGACCCTGAGGCATTAGAAACAAAGTATTTTTATAACCTATACAACCTTCTTGGAGATCTAAGGATGAAAAATCACGAATAGGATACCAAGATCAAGGTAGTGGTTCAGACAATGTTGAAAACTCTTATAAACATGTCCATATGATAGATACCAAAAGTGAAGATGAATCTGTTCAATGTGAATGGGAATACTTATCATAGGCTTCTTGTCATGAAAAATTAGTGGATGTTATTCATACCTATGCACCTACATTTAGTGCAAACAAAAAATCAAGTTTGGATCAAGGATCAACTTCTACTAAAGTACCAAGTAACTCTCAAGAATCAAATTTAGGCCAAGCATCAAATGAAAATCCTTGGGTGGGTGAACCATGGGTTCCTTCATGGTTAGGATATTTGAATGTTAGGTTTAATCCACAATAATTTTATCCCATAGATATCCAAGAGGACTCAAGTGAAGAATATTTTGATCCAAGTTCTATGGAACATCTTGAGCAAGCCCACGTTATAGATTTGAGCAATAAAATTTATGAACCCTCTAACAAAGTAATGTCCTTAAGTCCCATGGATAAAAATTTACCCAATGAATCCTTATCCCTTATCCACCCTGAACTAATTTATTGGGACCAAAATGAGCTAAATGACATACTCTCCTTTCCCAATGATAACTTTGTGGCCCTATATCTCAATGTAGTTGAACTGTCTTTCACTAATGAATTCAATCAAAGCATAGTTGTGAAAAAAAAGGACCAATCTCTCAATCCAAAAGAAAAATAAAAAAGAAAAGAAATAAAAAAATGAAGTGTTCTAGTGGTGAAAACCACAATGCGGCAATGCTAGACCCAAAAATAGTAAAAACAAAGGATGTTTCCGAAGGTGAAAACCCAACTGTGGCACTGAAGGAAGAGAGATTGGATACTTTACCAGAGCATGATGAAGAAAGATCTCCTATATTGATTGAACCAATAGAAAAGGTTAATATTGGCACTGATTTAGATCCAAGAATCTTAGACCTTGCAGTTTCCTTAACTCTAGTTGAATGGGAAGACTTCATCAAATTCTTTAAGGAAAAACAAGTTAACTTTGCATGGTATTATTCAGTCATGTCAGGGTTAGATCCAATTTTTTATCATGCATCACCTCAATGTAAGACTAGGAGTTAAGCCGGTGAAACAAAAGTTAAGGAAAATGCATCCTCATATAGCCTTGCTAGTAAAATCAGAATTGGAAAAAATTATTGAAAGTGGGATTCATAAGGGATATAGCTTATGTCGAATGAATATCCAATATTGTGCTGGTTTTTAAACATGATAAATAAATAAGAATATGCATGGATTTCTAAGACCTCAACTTGGCTTTCCCAAAGGATGAATTTCCATTACCTAGTATTGATGCTATAGTGGATTTGACAGTAGGACACTCTATGTTCTCTCTTATGGATGGATTTAGTGGATATAACCAATTCAAGATAGCACCAGAGGATCAAGAGAAAATATACTTCACATTACCATGGGTTACATTTTTTTAGAACATCATGTCCTTCGGCCTTAAAAATGCTGGAGCTACTTGTTAAAGGACAATGACTACAATTTTTCATGATATGATGCATACATTTCTTGAAGATTACGTGGATGATATATTAGCTAAATCTAATAAAAGGAAATATAATTTAAAAATCTTGAAGAATCTTTTTACAAGATTGAAGCAATTCAATGTTAGGTTAAACCCTAAGAAGTCTGCATTTGGTGTTCAATCTAGAAAAATTTTGGGTTACATAGTTTCAAAAAAGGGGGTAGAGGTAGATCCAGAAAAAGTCCAAGCTATCATGTAAATGGAGGCCCCTAAGAACATAAGAAAAATGAGATTATTTTAAGGAAGCTTACAATCCTTAAGATGATTTATATCCCAATTGGCGGATAAGTGTCATTCTTTCACTAGACTTTTACATAAGGACATAATTTTTAAGTGGGATGAACAATGTGAAGAATCTTTTGCATTATTGAAGACATATTTAATGATTCCACCTATTTTTATGCCATATATCAAGGATAAACCCTTACTATTATACATCTTAGCAACATAACATTCTTTGGGGGTGTTTTTAGCTCAAGAAGACAAGGATGGTAAAGAAAAGACAATCTATTATCTTAGTGGAAATTTGGTCAAGTATGAACTCAACTACAGTTTCATTGAGAAAGTATTATTAGTGGTATTTTTTGCTTCTCAAAAGATACGTGATTATATGTTGGTGCACAAATTCAATCTTATTGCTAAAATCAATCCTTTAAAGTATCCACTTAGAAAAACAACTCTTATAGGCAGATTGGCCAAATGGGTAATGGTGTTGAGTGAATTTGACATAGAATATGTGAATAGAAAAGCAATCAAGGGACAAGTGATATCAAATCAATTGATGGAGTCTCCTTTAGTAGATGATCATCCTATTCAAGTGGAATTTCTAGATTCAGAGATAATTAATGTAGTGGCCAAAACATGGAAACTTTATTTTGATGGATCCTACACTAAACATGGATCGGGGATAGGCATTGTTTTAATTACTCCTCAAGGTTACACAATTCCAAAATCATAAAAAAATTCTTTTTCCATGTACCAACAACATTGCGAAATATGAAGCCCTAGTCATAGGAATAAAGATGGCTTTAGAGTGAAATATGATAGAACTGCAAGTGTATGGTGATTCTCAATTAGTCATAAATGAGATTAATGATGAGTACCAAACAAAAGATGACAAGTTGATGCCCTATAAAAGAATGATAGATGATTGGAAAAAAATATTTTTCCTTTATAACTTTTGAGAAAATTCCAAGGGACAGAAATAGAGCAGCAGATGTCATGGCTACCTTAGCCTCTCTTCTTCAAATTCCAGAACAAAATGCTAGATATGAATTCTTGGTGGAAGAGTTGGTAAAACCTGCATTTGAACTTCCTAATTCCAAAATCATATACCTTTTAGTTGGACATGAATCACCTTGGTATGGACCTATTTTCACTTATCTACAAGACCAAACTTTACCATTGGACTAGACCCACAATAAAAAGAGACATTTTATTCGCCAAGCTTCCCATTATACCATCCTTTTTGACACATTGTATCGCAAAAGTCTTGATGGAATGCTTCTTAGGTGTCTAGAGGATGAGGAATCAAAATTATTTTTCATGAGGTTCACGAGGGGATCTATGGGTCTCACTCTAGTGGGTTAAACTTAGCTAAGAAAATCCTTCACATGGGATACTTTTGGCCAAATCTAGCGAAGGGTGCTTATCACTTTGTTAAGATATGTCAGAAATGTCAATATCATGGAAATATGATCCATGTGCTAGCACAAGATTTACACCCAATCACCACACCTTGGCACTTTTATCAATGGGGGTTTGATTTAATAGGGATTATTTATCCACCTTCATCAAATGGTCATAAAAATATCATAACAGAAACTGAATATTTCACTAAATGGGTAGAAGTTGTTCCTTTGACAACTGCAATGGGTAAGAAAATCTATGTGTTTATCCTAAATCACATCATTTGTAGATATGGCATTCCTCATGCTATAATCATGGATAACAAGAAGCAATTCAAAAACAAAGATGTGGATGATCTCTGTGACAAGTTCCATATTATACATCATTCTTCTTCCATTTATTATCCTTGGGGGAATGGTCAAGCAGAGGCAACAAACAAAAACATCCTCACCATATTGAAAAGGACAGTTGATAATTCAGGAAGAAATTGGCATGTTCAATTAAATCTAACATTGTGGGCATATAGGACCAGCATAAGAACACCAATAGGAGCCACACTATCTTCATTGGTTTATGGGACAAAAGTTGTATTGCCTTTAGAGGTTGAGATCTTGTCTTTAAGAGTTTATTTATAGGGGTTGATAATAGATGAAGATTATAGGGTTTCTAGACTTCAATAGTTGGAGTTGCTAGAAGAACATCAAACCCAAGCATATGAACATCTCAAAGTGTACCAAAACAAGATGTCAAGGAACTATAACAAGAAGATAATACCTAGAACATTTCAAGTTGTGGACTTAGTGTTGTGAGAAAATCCTAAGAATCAAGTGGAAATAGGAAAGAAAGGAAAATGGGAAGCAAACTGGTTAGGCCCGTTTATCATTACTTCTATTTTTGGCACAGGGACATATAGACTAGCTAATTGTGAAGGAGAAGAGTTAAAAGAGCCTACCAATAACATCATTTAAAGAGTTTTTATACCTGATTAGATGAAAGTGTATAGGTTGAATGAGTATCACTTGAAAGAGTATCAGATGAGAGAAAGCATCATTCTTTGTATACTTTAAAAGAGATCTTGAAATAATCCAAAATAGTGAAAAATATCCTGAAATAATCCAAAAAAAAAGTTTTAAAAGATCATGAAGAAATCCAAAAAACAATGGAAATAGTCTTAGAAAAAGTAGAAAAGTGGAAAATTGAGCGTGAAGAAAGCAAAAAAATTCAAATATGGATCTTGAAAAAAATTGTTATCTTGGTGAAAACCTGGTAAATAGGCGCCTTGGTAATAAATAAATAAATAAAAAAGGAGAAAAAGAAAATTAAAAAAGATTTAAAAAGTGCCTTGGTGAAAACCTAGCAAATAGGCCCTTGGTAGCAAAAAAATAAAAAAGAGAGAAAAAGATAAATACATTTAGAGGGGTGAAAACCTAGTAAACATGCACCTTTTTGGCCCCTTAAGTCTTTCCTAGTTGCATTTGTACATATTGCATTGCTCTATATGATTTGTACATCTTCATTGCATCTGTCATTTGTGCATAGTACTAATAAAGTCTCTAAGTAGCATTCTGTCAAGCCTTTTTCATCATCGGATTTCATGTTTCCTAGGTTAACTTTTGTTCATTTGCACTTGGGGACTTTCTTTTCCAAATCGACGGATTTATAGAAAACTTTGAGTCACAATTTTTGCATAAAAAATTCAACAGATAGACTTTGAACCTTTGATTTACATCATTTTTCAACCAAACAATCAATCTCGACACTTGATCCTTGACCTTTCATGATCTTATTATCAGGATTAAAAATTTGCAACATCACAAGATCATAATGGATGGAATTCTATTTGAAAAATGACAAACAATACAAGCACTTATAGTTTTCATGATTTTTTTTTGCTTGACTCGTGTATTTTTAGCCAATTAATGATGCTTTGACTAGATTGGTGATGATGAAAGCATGACATATTTTCTTGTTTGTTGTGTGACTGTCTGGAGGTTGATTCACCAAAATATGTAAACTCGTCTAATGACATGATCATCAAAGAATAATCGAGGATATTTGCATATGGAGGAGAGTCAATCTTTGTTTTTTATGTAAATAGATACCTTGGATATTTAGATCTTCCATACCTTAATACCAACATCCAATTGCAGCATTGAATCTGATGAAACCGATATTCAAACTCCCATAGTTGGATTTTTCAACTAGTGAGGGTTGTATTAGTTTCTATTGATTGAAATTTGATGAAAGCACTATTCATATCATCATGATGTGGTTATCCAACCAGTGATGGTTGTACATGCTCCTGGTTCAAAAGGATTGATGATGAAATATATCCATTTGCATTTATTTGCAAACAAAATGACAGTTAGTTGCATTTGCATTCTAGATTGAATTGCATAAAAGGATTTTCCTAAGCTAAAGGGGTAGCAACATCATCAAAGGAGGGTTCACATCATCAATTTTGTTGTTCAAATCATTTATAGGGGACTTTCTTGTGCATTTATCATTGCATTTCATTAATCATTAAATATTATTATTTACAAGGTATAGATCATTAAAAATTAATCATTATCCAAAAAATATATAAGAATTTCATCATTCATTTAAGGTGCATCTCATTGATATATTGCATTATCAAAATATAAAAATAACATGCATTCATTTAAGTTAATTGCATTGCATTACCATTTAGAATTGCATATATCATAAATTAAAAACATATAGAATTAAAAATTGCATACATTTTGCATCCATCTAACTATGTCATATATAAGGCATTTCATCCATAGCATGTAAATTAAATGCATCATAAAATCATATATAAAATAATATCATCAAAGAAAGTCTCATATATCATCAAATAATCAAGAGAAAATCATATCATAGTTGTGGGAACATAATGTCATCATGTCTAAATCAGAAATAGTATCATCATCAAACAGGTACATCATAGTCAGGATCAAAATACATATGGTACATCGATATAACAAATGAGGCTCATAAATCAACCAAGGGTACCACCTACATCACTTGTCCCATCTGTGCCATCAGGACCACCTGTGCCATCTGTACTTCTGTCTATTGTACTGCCAAGACCTGTCAGAGGTATCTGACTAGTGCTAGCAATGCTAGGCCTCTGTGCCATCATGGTCATAAATTGTTGCATCATAATAGAAAACTGATCAACCCTGCTATTGATAGCTGTCATGCCTGCCTACAAAATCCTGACATCTTGTGTCAATGTGTCTATAGCTTGTGATGCACATGTGGAGCACCTGGAACCTATATTTGTAGTACTACCAAAATCACCAGAATCACTAGACCCTACTGTCTCTGTCTAGCTTGTGCTAACTGAGCCTATCTGGCTACTCTCTATTGTCATTGGCCCCACACTGCTGGAGGAAATTTCTGAGCATATCTGACACTAAATACTCCACCCCTCTCTTTATCACCCTGCCACCTCTCACCTGGACTCTACCATCCGCTCTGCCACCACCACCCCACTAAGGATCTCACTGAGCTCTTTGCCTGTGACCACCTCTCCCCTGTTGCTGACACCATAATCATCAGAAGGATCATCGATATCAAGAATGGGCTCACTAGGATCTGTGAACCATGGAATCTATTTCATTTGAACCACTATGTATAATCTACTGACATACCTGCATTAGCTACATGCTCTCGCATATCCCAAACCATGTATACCATCCTAAAGATCTTGTCACAGGCATAATCAAAGTTAACCTATGGACCCCACATTGATCTCTCTACCTGTACTTGTGCATATAATTCTAATCCCTATGGGATGTCCTATGTCCTACCAAATTATCTGAGTACTCAGTAGAAGAAAAATCTCTTAATGATCAATAGAGATCGACCAATCATCCAATGAGGAGATAACTAGTATGGAAGCTTTGTATCATCCTCTCGCCAGGCCTTGCAACCAAGATACGAATGCTATATCACCTGATCCATATCATCAAGCATGTTTCTCCATAAATCTAACTTGCCTAGATGAGGCTGGAAAATCACTCCCTCATATAGAAATTTGTATGGCCAGTGTGGATAAGGTTCTCTCCTAGCAATCAACCTTGTAATAGGAATGTGCTCCCATGTCTAGAGCTACAGTAACACTACCCCTATAGAAAGAGTCACACCATGTCTATATACCACGTCATGTAGCTCATGGTATAACTATGCCATAACACAGGATCCCCAATCAAAGTGTTGTGGGTTTTCTATAATATCCTTTAGGATCTGACCCCATCCAACAACAAAATTGTGACCTCATCGATCAAGTAGCAAGAATCCTCCTATCAGTGACCCAAGAACTATTGGAAGTCATAGAAATGAAATTAAATGCACCTAAGGAATGCTATCATCACTGATCATAGGATCTGCAAACACTCATCTGTAAGCCTCTCCATCATAGACTTGATCATAATAGACTCTCTCTCCTTGAGTCGAAATACTAAAAATCTGATACACATCCTTAGGTGTGATCATCATCTCTCCATGTGGTAAATGAAAGGTATTATGGTTGAAGTGTCATCACTCTGCCATATCTGTGAAATCTCTAGAAGGAAAGACAATCCACAAAGACCAATCACATGTCTCTCATGTCCTGTCAACTAATCGACCATGTCTAATGGCTAAGGTGGTAATCCTCAGATATACAACTTCTGGAATTGCACCTATTTTGCAATCAATTGGAATCATATTAGTATCATCATTTTATTTGGATCATCCTAAGTCAATAAAATTTCTATCAATCTATCACTCTTCTTGAGCACATCTATTTTCTACCTGACTCTATATCATGAGAATGCAGAAAACATCAACTCATCTTACCTATCTAGATTGACACTATCAAACATTCATCTAAATGGTTATACTAACATAAAAAACATTTTTTTTCATCACAACCTCGGGCCTAATCAATCACGCAATCAATCAGTTATCTTTATTAAATCAGAGATGATAAAAAATCAGGGTTCATTTTCAAATCTAGGTGTACGCATCATTTCATCATGGTGTACGCGCTAGTTTAATCTTACTACGTGCTCTTTTATGGATCACAAGTGAACCTTGGGTTTATACACGTCAGTTAGAATACAAAGCATTACTTAACCTTTGTTATGTGCTACTTCAATTAGATTATGGTATTAGGGTTTCTCACGCACTATTTGGTCTATAATATGTGTTAAAACTAAGTGCTCCTACGCGCTACATTGCATCACCCTAAGCTCTAATTTAACCCATGGATGCACTACTTCCTAGTGTATGTGCTATTTTACCCTATTGTATGCGCTACTTTAACAAAAATTTAATTATACCCTAATAACGCGTGAAAATAAATTTTTAAGCATTAAAATTTCAAATTAATCAAATGAACGAGGTAAATAGCACTCACCGAAGGTCCATACTTGGTTGGTCGCTAAAATCAACACTGGCACTTGAATCTATGCTCCTGAATTGGGAGAACCATCATTGTCAACTCACTTTTCACTCAAAGAAAAGTGGAGGTAAAAAGTAAAAATGAAATGTGAAAATGACCCTTTTCACCCCAATTTATAACTTTTGACCTTTTGAAAGGGTTTTTTTTTACCTTTGACCTAATTGAGTTGGTTTCTCTTCATCACTAGGGCATATATCTTTTTCCAACAATTTTATCGAGAACCTCAATGAAACTCTCTCGATCTCATTCATCATTATCCCACATCCTTGTTATTCATTTCTTGAAGGGGAATCATATCTGTATAGAGGATTGCCATCAAGATTCATATCAAGTGTTTCTCATCATCAAGGGTAACATCCTATCAACCAAATTTGCATTGATCAAACTACATCTGGGGCATTTAAATTTTCAATCATTATCAATGGGAAATTTTTCAAATTACTGGTTCACATCAGTTTTTTCATCTAGCACCAATCAGTTTAGGCATCATTATTTCAATTTAGGGTAATTAATCATCAGACATTTCTTTCAACCAATGCGCTTCACACATCAGTTCAAAGAGGGGCATTTGTAGACACCTAATTTTGGTCAAACAAAATCAATCAGGAATAAAGTGAGCAAAATCAATTTAAATCAATTCAAATCAATCAAGTCATGAATTAATTGAAGTATTAAAATCCTTTGGATTAACTAATTCAAATAATATGCAATTGAAATTAATCATTTAATTGCATAGTTAAAATCAATTTAAATCCAACCCTTTCAAGGGTGCACATGGCTAAAAAATTTCAACCAAATCCCTTAATTTCCTCATCCATCACATGGGATAAATTGAATCAACCAACGAGGATTGAGAATGGGAGCTCACATGGATCAACCCAAATCAATTTTCCATCACACATCTTGGAGTTGCATCTTGACCACTCATTTGGTCCCATTATTTAAAATAACCATTTAAATTGTCTTAACCTTTGAGACAATTAAATCAACCTAACCCTAATCATGGTTTAATCAACTCTACCTCCTACCATTGGGAAATCCTTTACATAGAAGCCATTTTTGATGCATTTAGAATATAACACACTCATGAAGCAAAGCATCATCACTATAGACAAATAAAATTTGAGTTCATAGCAATTACATGTTAGGATTTACATTTTAGTGAGCAATTGGAGTTAAATAAGCATAAATATTTATTAATTCTCATTTTAGGACTGTCATTATGGATGCTTAAGCTGAGAGCATATTTTTTTTTCTTAATTAGAGAGCCATGAGATGCTCAATTATTGATTTCCATTCAATTAGCTAATGTAGACAATCGAAAATGGACAGGCTTGCGACTTTACATTAAAAACATTAATTCTCATCTATTAACTAATGGTTTTTAATCATTAATTAATCATCTATTTTCCTCTAAATTCATTCCCCAAATCATCTAATCAAATTCCCAAAATTAATTAACTAATTATTTTTTTTAAATTAATTAACCTTAATTGATTAATTACCATTAATTAATTAATTAAACTCAATTTCCTATAGTTTAAATTAAAATATTTAAACTTACTAATTAAATTCTTCCAATTAAATTAATTTAATTTCATCAATTAAAGAAATTCTAAATCAAAAAGAATTCAATTATCTCACATGTTGAAAATATTAATTAAATATTCATTTATCTTCAAAGAGATAACTCCAATCAAATCACATGGGTTACTCCACCCATCTCTCCAATCCACATGGGTAACTTCACCCACCTCTTCAGTTCAAAAAGGTAACTCACCATTAGTTCTTCAGTCAACCAAACTCTACCTCCTCTTTACCAAATGAAGAGGTGGAGTTTACTAATGGCTTCTCCAGTTCCTTTTAATCTCAACCATTCATCTCCCTATCTCTGGGATTGATCTCAACCGTTCATATCATCACCAATTCCTATATAATAAACCCTTCATAACCATTTGAAGGATCCAGGATTTCAAGCTCTCGTGTGCCATTACTATGTCAGTTTGGTTCTAGCATTCAAGTCATCTTCCAATCACACACACATTTCAAGTATCAAATTCTCGACACTTCTCAAGTCATAGATGCTACCCACACCAATACTGAGCATCAAGAATAGCGTTTCAGAAGGAGTAGAGAGAGATAATAGAAGCTTCAAGCACTTTGGGGTTTGCATTCATTTGTTTTCCTTTCTTTCCTTGTACATTTTATTGGTTACGTTTCAAGTTATTCATTTTAGTAGTATTTGTGTATTGGATTTATATCATTGTAAAACCTTTGCTACTAACCTTTCGCTTTGGAAAGCTTGGGAACCACGGATCACAAAGAGAGGCGTACATTTTGGTGAACTTGATGTGAAGCAAACAGCCCAATTATCTCTTGTAGATGACAAACAGAATTGATCAACAATGGCCATACGGTCGTAAATCTAAAAATCTATATTTTTTTGATATCTGTGTTATTTTCCAATTACTGGTAGTTTTTCGCACTCGATAGAATTGTGCCACAATCGACTGGTTTAATACCACAATTAATTGTAGGTTTCCACATTTATTTTCTATCATATTCTGGGTCTCTCTCTTTTCTACAATTTGCCACAATTGACTGATCCATACCACAATTGATTGCGCTTTACCACAAGTGAAAGTGTTTTTCTGCAATTGATATTTTTAGGCTGCAATCGCCTGTTATTTACCGCAATTACCTATGCATTACCGCAATCGCCTACAAAATTGCTCATCAGGGCCAAAATTCTTTATCTTGCAATCTAAAAATCTGATACTTTCTTTATTTTTCTGTAGGACGGCGAGTTCCCGCGATTAGGAAGGGTAAGTTGTTGGTGAGTATCATTCATTGTTTCAAAGTTACATATACTCTCATTTTGAAAAATTCCTTTTGATACTAACTTGTTTAAACAAAGAAAACTAAAAGGAATTCCTTTTGATACTAACTTGTTTAAAAAGATAAGTGTTTGTCAAACATCTTACATCTCACTTTTCAGATTTGGGCTTAAAATTGACATGGGGACTAAATTGAACAAGGAAAAAAAATCTCTCAAATTGGTGTATTAAAATTAAACAAGCAATCAACACCTACTTTTGGGCTTAAAATTGAACACTAGTGCTTGTATGGTGGTGTAGCTTAGTTCACATTTCAAACTTTTGGAGCTTAATCGATTTACCTTGTGTCTTGAGTTTTGGGTGCACTTGCACAAAATGTTAGATTAGAAACCTTTATACTTTTTAGAAAGACTTGTCTAGGGAATGCGCTTCTTCCTCAGAGAACAACCTTAAAATGGTAATCCTTCGGATCGGTATATAAACAAGGCACAAACCAAAGTTTTGTCTTATCTAGCCAAGCTTGGGAAAGGTGTGTTGGTGATAGTCTGGATCAGGTGAATATCCCTAAGGAGCCATCGTGATCAACTAGGCTCTTAAGTGAGTCACACATGTACAAACCGATTGGATAGATGCCATGAACCCTTACTACAACCTTGATTAATTAGAGTCCAACCCGATTTACCTCCGAACAGGTACCTTATTATAGTGCAAGGGGTTGCAGAATTTCCCCCCAAGTTTCTCAACATATGTGTCCCACGGTATTTGTGTAATGAAAGAGATCTTCACTCCATGGCAACAATACTTGGAAATGGAAAAAACACGGGCACCTACATCATGGACCTTTGTGTCCTAGTAGTATGACAATTGTTGTGTGAGCTAATGGACATTCAAGCATTGAGCCTATAACATTGTATTATGAAGCCATTGACCTAGATTAATCTGACTATTCATTGTTGAGACCTCATGATAACCTTGCAACTTGAAAAATTTGTAGAACATACACATTATCAGTCTTCATTCTTCAAAACACAGTGTTTGTCATGCTTGTTTCTTTGATCAGTTTCTAAAAATGCAAAAAAAAACATCCAAACTGTCAAAATGAATCAAATGTGTTAAAGTCTAGGGTCGTTAATGTCAACTGTCTTGCAAATCAGAAGCATTGTTCCAAGAAATATCAAAATTGTCAAGTAGTGATACCCATCTTTTAGTCTTTTTGAGATTGTTTCTCATTTACCGCAATTGCCCACATTTTGCCACAATTAACGAAATTCTTCCATAGTTAACTTGTTTATTGCCGCAATCATCTTGTTTATTACTGCAATTAGTAATAAACTACCGCAATTGACCATTTACTTTACCGCAATCAGTGGAGTTATACCGCAATTGACCAGAGATACTTTATTCCTATTTTGACCTAAAAACCTTGAAAGAACTCTTCATTTGGTGTCCAAAACTAGTGTCTATCCCAGGAAAATGCGAAGAAGATTGTGTGAATCTCTAAACATTAAAGATCATCCCTTCTCTAAAAAGCACGATTATTGACAAAAACATTGTTAGTTCAAAAGCTCAGACTTGAAATACCTTGATCTCATCATATCAAACATCATCATCTTTATCAAAGTGACTTTGTCCAAGGCAAAGGTCAAAAAATATTATCTTTTTACATCATCACCACTTTGAGATCAAGATATATCAAAATCTATACTTAGAATTACCATTGTCCAAAACATAACTCGGACTTCCTTAGAAAAGATTTTTCTTCCTTGTTTTCTTTATATCACTTGTTTTAGTTACAAAATCTGGACCACACTATGTCTCAAACACCTCATGGAGGTCCTTATACAAGTTCTAAGGCTAGAACACAACCTAATGAGTCATATATCAATAGATTCCCTACTTGGGAAATAGAGCAAGAGAACGATCCTTTCATAAATACTAGTTCTACTCTGTTCCTTGAACAACCCCGTGGGACAGCTCTTTTCCAAAATGTCACAGAAGAGGAACTAGAGGATATAGAGAAAGATGCTTATTCCACACAAGTAGTTGATGTTGTTTTAGAGAGGAATCCCAAATGCTTCTTAGCCATGTTGATAAAGAAGGGAGTCAAACTCCCCGTTGAATTTAGTGTATCAACTATATGTCCTGAAAACCCTCTCACAGGTCAAAACACTACTCAGCCTCCTTAGATACTGCTTGTTGTCTCTCAAATCTTCCCACCATTGGTATTACCCATATTGACATAGATGATACCCATTCAAACCAATGGCACAAAATAGGCCAGCACATCTTCCACTCAAAGCCTGACAGGCTCGCAACTTAGTGCACCTGTGGTTACTAGTATGCTCCCACCTTCGGTCACATGGTCGGGGAAATCAAGCTCTCAAGCTATACCTTCCATTACACCAAACATCAACTATTATGAAACTATGTCGTTGTTGTAGTCAACTCATACTAGTCTTGGGATCAACACCTGATGCCCACAAGGATCCATCTTTGCAGGTACAAATTATAGTCAATGCCCGCCCAAGGCTACACCTTTTCCCATTCTGACATCAATCCAACCTCTACAACAGCAACCCCAGCTTCAGTTTCCCAAAAACCAACCCCCGCAATAGCAACCCCAGCTTCAGTTGCCTCAAAACCAACCCCCAAAATAGAAACCCCAGCTTTAGTTGCCTCAATTCCAACCCCTACAATACAAACCCCAGCTTCGGTTGCCTCAATTCCAAACTTAGCAACAGCAGCCCCAACTTCAACCCCAACCTCAGCAGCAAAAATATCAACCCCAAAAGTATCAACCCCAATTTCAATCACAACAGCAAATGCATCAAAACCCACCATGGGCTACTCATGTGCCCCCATTTCCAAATCACTTGGTGGGAAATCAATATAAAGTCCTCAGGATGAAATCCTATTGTCCTACTCAAGGGACACAGAGGTGCAGCCTCATACCCACTACAGCACAGAGGAACATCCTCACACACCAACCTCAATATCAAATAGACATGTTAATGTAACAAATGAAAACCCTTCAAACCCAAATGATGGATATGCAAAATCAGGGGCAAACTAAATCCTACACCACAGAGGATTTATACCCATACCCCTTTGACCATTCTCTCCACATGTCTCTGTTCCCAAATCACATCTCGGTACTGAAATTTGACAAATATAGGGGCAGTACCAACCCTATTGAACATATCCAAGATTTTTTTGCTAGTTACGTTGAAGTCGCCCATGATGAAAAATATTTAATGCGACGTTTCCCACAAAGCTTGGTCGGACCAGCAATGGAATGGTTCTCGCATTTACCTCATGGCATTCAGTCTTGGGGTGAGCTAGTTGAAAAGTTCATAGCTCACTTCCATCATAACATCGAGCGCAAGGTCAGCATCAAGGACCTTTGTGATATCAAATAGAAGGATGGAGAGTCTTTTGTGAAGTTCCTATAGAGATGGAGGAATACGGAAAACCACATAACATATGATGTGCCTGAACAAGACCTAATAGTCATATTTGTTGACAATCTAATTCCAAACATGTCATTCACAATAGAATTACAGTTAGCTCCAAACTTCACACAACTCATCGAATGAGGAGTTTGTTGTGAGCAGAACTTAGTCAAACAAGGAATCCTTGCAGATCCAACATAAAAAAATACAAACAAAAATGCAACTGACAAAGCTAAGTGGTGGAACAAAAACAAAAATGTCACTAGCGATGGTGTCATTGATGTGAAGATAGTCAACTATGCACAACCTAAGGTGTCACTGCAAGGCACACCTATGGCCAACCAAAAACCCACAGGGTCCACTCAACAATCATACACCCAAAACCAACCTCCCCCAGTACAAGTGGCCACTATGTCAAACAGTCAACAACAGAATCAACATAGACCATGGTTTCAATTCTAGCAACAAGATTTCACACCATTAGGAGAGCCAATAGAATCAGCTTTACGCAAGTTGATACAATCAAACACTATCACTCTCACAAAAATTAGGGACTTTGAACAAGATACAAACAAACCAAGGTCGTATAATGACAAGGATTTCTGTGAGTTTCATCGGGTGAAAGGGCATAAAACATCTAACTATTACTGATTGAAACATGCTATCCAAGACCTAATTGACACAGGGGTCATCAATGTGATAAATACCCAAACCAAAGGCACAACTGATCACACTATATTCAACGATACCTTTCATGATCACAACAAGGGAAAAGCCTTTGAGTCTAGTGGATAGGCAAAAAAAGTTAACTATACATATGCCAACAGTGATAATGTTATCAATTGCCTCAATCCTTCAGATAGCCATGTGGCTACAATCACTATCAAAGACCAAGGTAACAAATGTGTTGTAACAATGCGTCGTGCTAGAGTCATCTTGCAAGAAGTACCATCCTCATCTACTGTATCTACCAATCCTAAAGCAAACTCAGATCCACAGCCAAGCATAGTGGATCAACTAAAGTGCACACCTGCCCAGATCTCCATGTTTGACCTATTGCGCATATCTCCACAGCATAGACTGGAACTTGACCAAGCCCTTCAGAACGCATCTGTCCCAAGGGAAATAACACCCAAGAGCTTCCAAACAATGGTTAACCATATATTTGCTAACAAACATGCCACCTTCACAGACCGTGATGTGCCACCACATAAACCCCTGCATAATGATCCTTTGCACTTACTTGTCCAGGTCCAAAAAAGTGCTATCTGTAGGGTCCTTGTTCATGATGGTGGAGTTGGGTTAAACATCTGTACTTTAAAGTTAATCAAGCAACTGGGCTATTCAGAATCAAGCATTGATGTCACAAGGAGGATAAATATCAGATCTTATGATGAAGAGGAAAGGTTCTCTAAAGGTATTATCATTCTACCTGTCCGTGTCAGTCCAAAGGTCAAAAACACTCCCTTCCAAATCATAGACCTTGAGCTAGGATATAACATGCTACTAGGGAGACCCTAGATACATCAAATGCAACATGTACCTTTGACGTACCATCAATCCATCAAGTTCCCACACCAGGGAGAGGAAATCATCATAGAGGGAGATCCTAATCCTTTCCAATACTGTAATGTTGTCCAAATCAACACTGTTAACCAGGTCCCCTCAAACCAAGATGCAAGCATCCCATCCTCTTCAAATTCAAATCCCAAGGATGTCACATGGACAATAGGAAAGATAGCCATTAACCAAGATGCAAGTATTCCCTCTTCTTCAGATTCAAATCCTAAGGATGTCACACAGAAAGTGGGAAAAATATCCATCACCGAAAAAGGTTGTGGTGAGTACATATATGAAGAGGCTTTCACCACCATGCACATGCCTCAAATCCTGAGAACTTATTGCATGCCATAACCTATTATTACAATAGAAACTCTACAACCTATTCTATTTAGATGTCTGCCCACAACCTTTGTTAGATGGGGAGACATAGTAGAAGAAAATCCATTTGAACAAGATATCAGTACATGGTTATACCAAGACCCACAAGAGACAATCTGACAAACCCTACCCCTATTGAACTATGGTAATGGTTATACAATGTTAATGGTGGTACAACCGGCCTGGGGGAAAGACAACAAGGCATAATGGAATTGTCTCTCCCGCCAACCCAAAGAAACAAGAGAGGGTTGGGATATGGACAACAAAGAACTAGTCCAGTGATCCAAGACATCCAATTTGATCAAGAACAAATAGTAGAGATGAACCGGGGGTACAACATAGAACATGTCTTGATAAGAAAAATATTAGCACAGTTGTTGCCCGTCGAAGAGGGAACCACAAAAACCCAAATAGACCTCCACATAGCGATCGATGATAACGTAGGAAGTGAGACATTTGATGAGCATTCTATTGAGACTGACTCCCATGAGTATGAGTGGAGATCCCTTCATGACTCTGAACCATCAATCCCAGATTATTCCCCTTGGTCAGACACTATCATAAACCTAGAAGACTTATTTGACCAACTGTCCATTACCAAACAACCCTGCATAGATAAGCATGTCATTTATCAAAACTCAAGTGGTGCTTTCACATCACAGTCTAGTTTTTTAGGAACCATATCTGTAGTCCCTTTCAGTCAATAAGAGTCAAACAACCATGAAATTATCTATCTTGTACACCCAGAGCTAATAGAGTGGGATCAACAAGGACCCCCTGATTTAGATGACTTTGAGAATGATGAGGCTATTGCTGATTTCATTAGACTTAGGGAAGGCATTCCATCAAAAGACCACAAGGTAGGCTTCTCCATTAACCTTGACAGAGTGGCATGTTTTGGGGAGGCAGCTCCTCTTTCCAGTCTACAAAAGAAAAAAGAACAAAAGAATGATAAAAAGATAAAACAAGACGTATCTTCTAGCGAAAACCTCACTGAGGTGCTATAAGATGGAAAGAAGGAACTCCTCCCATTGACAGAGGAAAAATCGGTGATATTAGCATAATAAATAAAGGAAGTCAATTTGGGAGATGACAAGAACCCAAAGAACATATACTTGGAAAAATCACTCACCCCTGAGGAGAGAGAACAGTTTATCATCTTCTTTAAAGCAAGGATGATCAATTTCACATGGTCCTACTCGGATATGCCAGGGTTAGATCCAGAGCTAGTACTACACCATCTCCCATTTCTACCCAACACCAAACCTGTCAAGAAGAAGCTGAGAAAGATGCATCCCCATGTTGCATAGCTAGTCAAGGTAGAGTTGAAAAATCTCCTAGATGCCAAGTTCATATGACCAATACCATACGCAGACTGGATATCTAACTTGGTGCCAATTACAAAGCACAGTGGTCAGATATGGATTTGCATAGACTTCAGAGATCTCAACATAGCTTTTCCTAAGGATGACTTTCCCTTACCCAACATTGATATGATAGTAGATCTAACCGCTGGACATCAAATTCTATCACTCATGGATGGCTTTTCAGGGTATAATCAGATAAGGATTTCACTAGAGGATCAACATAAAACTACTTTCACATGTCCTTGGGGCACTTACTGTTGGAATGTAATGTCATTTGGTCTCAAGAATGCTGGCGCAACATATCAAAGGGCTATGAAAACAATATTTCATGATCTAATCCAAAAAACAATGGAAGACTATGTGGATGACATACTAGCCAAGTCATTGCTTCGCAAGGATCATCTACAAGTATTGGGGCCAATATTTGATAGAATGCAAGAATTAAAGGTCCATCTAAACCCAAATAAATGTGCATTTGGTGTCACAACAGGAAAGCTACTAGGGTTCATAGAGGCATCAAAGTAGACCCAAAGAAAGCCAAAGAAATATTGGACATGCCTCCACCATCAAACTTGAGGCAACTAAGAGGGTTACAAGGAAGGCTCCAATCAATTAGGCACTTCATAGCTTAGCTAGTAGACAAGTGCCACCCATTCCAACATCTACTACACAAAGATGTCAAATTCATATGGACCAATCAATGCAAACATGAATTCCAAATGTTCAAGGACTACCTCCTCAAGTCTCCTATATTGGTGCCACCAGTCCAAGGTAGACCATTGCTTCTATATATCTCAGCAATAGAGTCAGCGTTAGGTGTACTCTTGGCACAACATGATTATGTAGGTAAAGAAAGGGCCATCTACTATCTAAGAAGAACATTGGTTGGATATGAGCTCAACTATATGCCAATTAAAAATTCATGCCTTGTAGTTGTCTTTGCTTCCCAGAAGCTGAGACATTATATGTTGAGTCACCTAACAAAGTTGATCGCTCATATTGATCCTTTAAAGTACCTCCTAAGCAAAGTAGCACTCACTGGACAACTTGCAAAGTGGGTAATGATCTTAAGCGAGTTTGACATTGAGTACATAGACAAAAAGGTCATCAAAGGGCAAGTGATCATGGATCAACTAGAAGAGGCACCCATTCAGGTTCATCAGCCTATTATTTCTGACTTTCTTGATGAATCTATTATGACACTACAACCAGCAATTGAGGTATGGCAACTCTATTTTGATGGGTTTTGCACGAACCATGGTGCAGGGGCAAGGATAGTGCTTATCACTCCAGATCATGATACAATTCCAAAGTCTTTCAAACTCAACTTCCCATGCACAAACAACATAGCAGAATATAAAGCACTCATCATCAGTTTAAAGATAGAAATTCAATGGAGAATCAAGAACAGATAGAAAAACTATGCACCAATTTCCATTACATCTACTTCGAGCAAGTCCCACAAGCATAGAAAAAAGCTGCAGACGCGATGGCTACCATAGCATCATTGATTGATATGCCAGGCAATGAAACAAGATTCTAGTTTCTAGTAGAGCAACTCTTGGTGCCATCACATCAAGCATCCATCATAGAATCAGCACACGTCCTTGTTGGACCTGACTCCCCATGGTACCAATATGTATACAAATACCTCCAAAATAGTGTCTTACCTCCCAACTTGTCTAGGAACCAGAGAAATTCCCTCATCTACCAAACCTCTAGGTATACCATCCTCTCAACTACTTTATATAAATGAATTCTAGATGGAATGCTACTATGATGTCTCACTTCCACGGAATCCCAGAGAGCTTTGTACAAGGTACATGAAGGAATTTGTGGAACCCACAAAGGTGGCAATAGCTTAGCTAAGAAGATCATCCGCATGAGATACTATTGGCCCATAATAGAGATAGATGCACACAAACATGTACAAAGGTGTAGACAGTGTCAGATTCATGGAGACCTCATCCATGCACCAGCCCAGGAACTAAATCCTATCACATCCCCATTGTCATTTTCCATGTGGGGATTTGACCTAGTGGGTAAAATTACACCTTCTTCAGCAAATGGACATAAATACATCATAGTAGAAACAAATTACTTCACCAAGTGGGTGGAAGCAATTCCCCTCACATAATTGGAAAGCAAACAACAATGTTCATACTTAACCGCATTATCTGTTGATACGGGATCCCTACAACTATCCTGACAGATCGTGGTACACCTTTCTAGAAAAAGGATGTTGAAGAGCTATGCGAATAGTTCCATATCAAGCAAGGGTTCTCCTCATTTTATTATCCTCAAGGGAATGGACAAGCCGAAGCTACAAACAAAACAATCTTGAAAATCTTGAAGAAAATAGTGAACGAATCAGGGCGAGACTAGCATTTACAGCTTAGTCCCGCATTATGGGCATACAAAACTAGTGTGAGAACACCTACAAGAGGCACTCCTTTCTCCATAGTCTATGGATCAGAGGTGGTATAACCCCTCAAAGTGGAAATCCCATCCCTAAGGATATCATTAAAGAACCTGGTTTCATATGAAGACTACAAAGTAGCAAGGCTCAGTGAACTGGAGTAACTAGATGAAAGAAGATAGCATGCCTTCAACCACTTACAAGGCTAAGAGAATCACCTTAGAAGAAACTATCACAAGAAGGTGAAGCCATGAACATTTGAGGTAGGAGACCTTGTCCTCATGGAAAATCAAAAGAACCAAGCAGAGTGAGTCAAACCCAGAAAGTTTGAGCCTAACTGGCTAGGACCATTTGTCATTGTCACCTCTACTTAGAGTGGGCCATTCATACTAGCGACACTAGAAGGAGATCAAATCCCGAAATACATCAATAGCATGCACCTCAAGAGGTTCTACACTTGACGTCTCTATGGTTAAGGCACCTATCTACATATCCAAAAAAATACAAAAAAAATAGAAAATACAAAATGTTACCCTAGTGAAAACCTGGCAAACATGAGCCTTGGTGACAACAAAAAAATTAAAGAGAAATAAAATCTCTCTCTCAGTGAAAACCTGGAAAATAGGCACTATTGAGTAGGTACCTTGGTGAAAACCTGGCAAACATGCACCAAGTGTTCAAATCCAGCTTCACCATCAATGAAATCTAAAAAGCTTGAGCACACTCCCCTTTGAGAACCAAGCACCTACCCATGGTTAATATTGGTCCACTAGACTAGGGGGCGATTCTAATGTCCTAAAAAAATCCAAAAAATTTGAAAAACTCATCACAAAAAACTCCTAAAAAGATCAAAATGTTCTGAGAAAATCAATCTTCATAAAAAACAATAAAAAAATTGAAAAATCCCAAGCAATAAAACCAACTCGGTTATCAAGAGAAAAAAGGGTGATCATACCCAGTCAATCAAATGTCACAATCATGAGCTTTGAAATCAACATGGGGCTCATCTGACATAGCTTTATCAATCTATCAAATCAATTAGCAAGCAACTAGTGACCAAGCCAATCTATCAAATGTCACAATCATGAGCTTTGTGAACCAACATGGGGCCCATCTGAAACAGCTTGATCAGCTACCAACATGATCACAATAAATCAATCCAACCATATCAATCGTATTATATAGTGATGGATACGCTCAAACCAGAAAGGTCAATCTTATATGAGTAATCTATTACTAAAACTAGACACACTCAAGCAATCAAGCCTATCCAAACAGTTGAGCCAATCAAGAGAATCCAACTACGTCAAGGAACCATCCAAAAATGTTGACTAGGTCAGTCAAGTCAGTCAGATGTCAGTCTATATTTCATGGTTATGTTCTTACGCTACTCCAGGATCCACCATGTGAGGAGAATAGCTATGATAGATCATGACTTATTTTCTTTGATTGTTGTCTGTTGAATGTTCACTTTGATTTTAGGGCCATGATGATTTAGGATAAATACGGTAGGCGTTGTCACTTATTTGGCAGTCGTGTAGTTCCACGATCTAAGCTTAACCCTGGGAAATAATTGGACATTCTTTCTCTTTTATTTTCTTGTTTGGTTTATAGAATCAAGAGATCATAGTGCTATTCAGATGGACTCTGAGTGCATTGGATTTTTATCTTGGTTTCTATGGTGTTTCACTTTATGTTGCAATCAAGAGCTCACGATGCTATCTAGATGGACTCTAGGGGCATAGGAGTTCTATCTTTTTTTCTTTGGCTTTCCCTTTCGGAAATCAAGAGCTCATGGTGTTATCTAGATGGACTCTGGGTGCATAGGAGTTCTATCTTGGTTTCTTTGTTTCAAGTTTTTTTATTCAGAGGACAAAGCGGTATCTAGATGGTCAATATCTGGGTGCTTTTTGGCTCTCTTTCTTTTCAAAAAGGGAACATAACTGAACCTAGATGGTCAATATCTGGGTGCACTAGGTTCTCTTTATATTCAATCTCTCTAGTCCTTCCACTTATCAAGAGGTCATGGCAGTATCCAGCTGGTATGTGATGCAATGATGACAAATATTGGAAATAGGGGCAGTGACTTGGGACACTCATCCTTTCTATCAATGCATATCTATCAAAAAAGAAAAGAAAAAATCCTTTCTATCATTTCATTCTAATAGATCAATCTCAAAGAACATCTATCCAAACTAACTTCCTTCTAATTAACACATGCATTACTCAGATATTTTGTGCATAATAGATTGCATTCATTCCATTTAAGTGCATCAGAAAAGAAAAGAAAAACATAGTAGTTGCATACATGATAAATCATAAAATCACATGCATCCATAAGCATCTCATATAAACATGCATTTCATTTCCACCATCCTTCATATACATGTTGGTATCATAGGAAAAGTAAATCATCCATATATGAGTCTGCATAATAGAATCATATTTCATATACATCTCATCATCTAAACCACCAAGTCATGTACAATCATACATATAGAAAGTAAACCAGTGTACATCATATCAAACCCACTAGCTACATCTCATATAAATCAAACTATCTGAGTATAATGAACGGTCACAAGTTAGAACAAAGGAAGATAATCAACATATATATCAATAAATATCAATGTGTCAGGATACAAAAATGGATAATACTCAGAGTATATCAAATGACATCACTACAAAAATGGTACATGATACATAATGGGATCAACATGTGCTACCCCCACCCTTGCCAGGAGGTGGACAAGGGGGTGGCATATCAGAAGCTGGTCTCTATGATGAATCGGGAGCTCCAATACCACTGCTTTGTGATTGCTAGGCCCTGCTCGATCTATGCGAAGCTGTGTAACTGGGCACCCTCTGCTCTGCAAGAACTGCACCCTCATAATGGCACCTCCAGTACTCGATCTCTCTCTGGGCATCACACCCAGATCTATATTATCGATCAAGGACATCTCAGTGAGAGGCATCTTGTACACTCTCAATAAATGATTGAACCTCTTCCTGAGCCTTTTGCTCTCTGAACTTAGCCGTTGTAACCCAGGCCTCCAATGTTGTAGCATGGGCATTAGTAGAAGCAAGCCTGGCCTGGATATCTTGTACCTAATGCATAATTTTCTCCAGCTCTAAGGGATCAACCTCCATACCACCCATGGAAATAACCATATCTCCCTCCTCAGCCCTATCCCCCAATCTATCACCATCACTACTGAGCTCTCCCCTGTACTGCTGCCAGTACTGCCTCTACCAGTAAAGGAACTGGTCCCTGCACTCTGCTCATCTAGAGCCTCCACATCTATATCCCCAATCTCAACATCCACATCCTCAATCACTACATTGTCCTCCTATCTCAGTGCCAAAACAACACCATTCCATCGGTGTACTCTCCGCACCAACTGGGGT
>MU226723.1:1028636-1062054 GCA_018584345.1 Thuja plicata | reverse complement strand
CTAGGACCAAGATCATCTCCCTCATCATCTCCCCTCCCCCATCCTCCATCTCTCCCCCCATCCCTACCTCCATCATGACCCACAAATCTAATTCCAGTTTGACCACCATCCCTCCCTCCATCCTGACATCCCTTTCCTCATCATACCTGTCGGGCCCTCCTCATAATAGTCCTAGCAATAGGATGAGAGACATCTGTCAATGCAACTGGCTGGGCCTGCACCCAATGAACATCATACTACAGTGTGGTGCCTGCAAAAGATCAAATTCAAGTATCAGTACCACAACAAGGAAGACAAGGGTATAACAAAGGAAATAACCAAGTATCAGAAAGCAATAAGGAAATTACATAAACAATCAAAAAACAAGACAAAATTGCATCTACAGTAGCCGAACACCATGTCCATGCAACATGAAGTAAACCTGCAAACTCAGTAGGGGCGACATCAAGTGATACTACACCACCCCAGATGGTAGAGTCCCTCAACCTATGAGCAAAATGTGCATATGAATCGGACATATCCTACCGCTCACTAAACTAACACAACACCCTATCGGTGTTGTGAAAGTCAAACATATGAACATGGTCAGTAACACATCCAATAAGATGTCTCTACTGACGACAGAAGGGAAGATGGATGTCCTCTCCATCCCAGACAGGGCAATCTCTATAGGGCCTCCATATGAAGTAAGGAATAATATCCAGCTGCTAGCGCTAATACATCAAATGACCCGTGTGGGTCTGTACAATGGCTCCATCGTACATGTACACATAAGTCCTTTCAACTAGAAAAGCACACATACCAACAGGGTGGCAAACAGCTATGTGCTCCCATGCCCATATCTGAAGGAGGGTCGCACCACAGATGAGTGACTTACCATTAAGGTAAGCCACATAGAACATATGAAAGTTCATGTGAGCCAACATACATGGCCCCCAAGCATAAATAGTATTGTCCCTGACCATACTCTGAAGCACAGTACAAAAACTGACAGAAAATCCATGTTGCCGACGATCGGGGCATAAGATGCCACAAATTAGGCTGCCTAGTAAGGTAGATAGTCTGTCGAGGCCCAAAGTAAATCTAGACCATGGAATGTCATAAGCACTAGACAACCCGAGCTAATCCCAGGGGAATCTAGAAAGCTCTGTCAAAGAAACAATACCAGATCGGGTGGCATACTCAACAAGCATACCTTAGATTGGAAGCAGGAGGATGCGGTACACATCCTCCAATGTGATAATACACTCACCAATGGGTAACCAGAAAGTGCATGTCTCAGAATTCCAAGACTCTACAAGAGCAGAGATCAAACCCTTGTTGGTCATGATCTATGACATATAGAAAATCCAATACAATCCTAGGTCCCTAAGTACTGACCTCTCATCCTCCGAGAGCTAGAACCTGTAAATAAGACCCGCCGGTCTCGACTCTCGATAGCGTAGAATCCACCCGGTGAACTGCACACAGAAATAAATTAGACAAATATCAGTATCAGTCATATAGGAAATTATTAGAAGCCAAAATATATAGATATCAGACAAAGAAATCAGGCAGACAGTTCTAAAAAAGTGATTGCGATAATAAAACCTACAAAATTGGTACACTTATGCGATTGCGAAACATTTTAATCAAACGCGGAACACAAAGAGAAAATATGAAAATAAAATAGGGCGACTGCAGAACTTTTATCATTTGTGGCACTAAACTGGCAATTACGGCATTCAAAGCGCAATTGCGGCAAAACCGCAGACGATTGCGGCACAACAGGCAAAAAATTAGAAAACTAAAAAATTTCAAAGCAATAAATGAGGGCATTAATGACACACAAAGCAATAAAACTCACCGAAAATCCTACTCTAGTTGGTCTTTGATAGGTCCAAACTCGATCGGATATATGTGTCACACCAGGAAGGCCCGCCATCACACGAAAATAAGAGGAAAATGACAGAAAACTAAAGCAAAACTCACCAAGATATCAAGAGCTCCAAGATCGCAATGTGACAAATGAATGGCCCTCTTGGCTACTTATAGGGATTTTTAGAAACCCTAATTTCACAAGGAGGTCTAATTTTTTCTTCCTGGACCTAGAAACTTCCACACTCAATATCAAGGGCAATATAAGGCATTTTTCAAATCAGTCAGCACATTAATGCTCATGTTGCAACTTTTCGCTCAAATTTGTTGAGGGGGCATAAATACACTTACTATCACTGGGGCAAACTGGTACAAAATCAAAATCAAAGAATCTTTGACACACTGTGACAAGTCACATCACATCAAAGAGGGGCAAATGTAGACACCCAAAAATGGATAGGCTTGCAACTTTACATTAAAAACACTAATTTGCATCTATTAATTAATGGTTTTTAATCATTAATTAATCATCTATTTTCCTCTAAATTCATTCCCTAAATCATCTAATCAAATTCCCAAAATTAATTAAATAATTAATTTTATTTAATTAATTAACCTTAATTGATTAATTACCATTAATTAATTAATTAAACTCAATTTCCTATAGTTTAAATTCAAATATTTAAACTTGCTAATTAAATTCTTCCAATTAAATTAATTTCAATTAAATTAATTTAATTTCATCAATTAAAGCAATTCTAAATCAAAAAGAATTCAATTATCTCACATGTTGAAAACATTAATTAAATATTCATTTATCTTCAAAGAGATAACTCCAATCAGATCACATGGGATACTCCACACATCTCTCCAGTCCACATGGGTAACTTCACCCACCTCTTCAGTTCAAAAAGGTAACTCGCCATTAGTTCTTCGGTCAACCAAACTCTATCTCCTCTTTACCAAATGAAGAGGTGGAGTTTACTGATGGCTTCTCCAGTTCCTTTTAATCTCAACCGTTTATCTCCCTATCTCTGGGATTGATCTCAATTGTTCATATCATCACCAATTCCTATATCATAAACCCTTCATAACCATTTGAAGGATCCAGGATTTCAAGCTCTTGTGCACCATTACTATGTCAATTTGGTTCTAGCATTCAAGCCATCTTGCAATCACACACACATTTCAAGTATCAAATTCTCGACGCTTCTCAATTCATAGATGCTACCCACACCAATACTGAGCATCAAGAATGGCATTTCAGAAGGAGTAGAGAGAGACAATAGAAGCTTCAAGCACTTTGGGGTTTGCATTCATTTGTTTTCCTTTTTTTACTTGTACATTTTATTGGTTATGTTTCAAGTTATTCATTTTAGTAGTATTTGTGTATTGGATTTATATCATTGTAAAACCTTTGCTACTAACCATCGCCTTTCGAAAGCTTGGGAACCATGGATCACGAAGAGAGGCGTACAGCTAATCTTGTTAAATATTTGTTGAATTGATTGATACGATACTAACCTCATAAAGGTATAAAATTTATATACACAACAATTGATCCATGATTTGCATGTACAACACATAATTTATTTAACAAACTATTCAACGCAGTCACATAATTCTTCTATGAAATTACATGTTACTAATACACAATTTCATAATCATGATATGCATATAATATTTAAATTCCACAATTTCTATAATTCAGCAATGCATTCACAAAATTATGAGTTGTATCAATTATATTTATGCAACGTAACTATCTATTGTACTTTGTCTCAATAATTTGTAGAAACCAATCACAATTAGGGTTACAAATAGACTAAACAAACCTGTTCAAATAGAAAATTATAGTAATTAGCACCCCATCGGTTGCATACCTCATTTAGGGTTTCCTATTTTCAAAACTCATTTAGGGTTTCCTTGTGTCTTGCATTAATTAGAATTTCCTTTTTTTGCACACATAATTAGGGTTAACCTTGAATTTTTTCCAAAAATCCAAAAAACATAGGTTGCATAACTCATTTAGAGTTTCCTTTTTGCACACATTATTAGGGTTAACCTTGCATGTTTTTAAAAAATCCAAAAAGTCACAAAAATATAGGTTGCATTTATTAGGGTTTTACATTATACCTTTAGGGTTACTTCCATAAATTAGGGCCTTCTCTTTTTGGTCATTTTCGTAATGATTTTAGAACAATTTTTACCTGCTCGAAATCAACTATCTTTTTTCATGATAAATACTTTGTTATTTTGTCAACTTGTCAATTTTGTCCTAATTTGAAGGTCAAGAGAATTCTTTTAATTACTTTAGTTATCTCCAAAAAAAATTGTCCACAAAGTTTCCAATTATTTCCCTTTTAGGTACTTTTTTTTGCACCTTAGTTCATACCTTAGTGACTATTTTTCCTTCTTGCATACATTTAGAGTCATACCTAGATGTCATAATTGTCATTTTGCATCTTGCATACCTTTTTTTATCGGTAATGGGTATCCATATTTAAGGTTGTTGAATAACACTATAGTCATTTAAATCTGTAAGCACAACCCAACGTAGGAACAAGTCTGCAAGCACAATGACCTAGCAAGGATTTTAACCCTAGTGGCAGCCTCACTACCAATTTTTTTTACCACTTCTCTAAATAGGTCACCCTGCATCTTTCATACCTTATCCTTTCATTCCAAAAAATTAAAAATCCAAAAAAAAATATCGTCATACCTAGTCATCGTAATCATCATTTTAGATCTTGCATACCTTAGTCTTGTATTTCAAAAAATAAAAAATCTGAAAAAATTAGTGTCATACCTAGCGGTCATAATCTTCATCTTTCATATTGCATTTACCTTTGTCTAGCATTCCAAAAATTAAAATTTTAAAAAAAAAGAGTCATACCTAGTCATCATTATCATCTTGCATAAGTATCATTCTTAGGTTATATTCCCTTAGATTCTTTTGGATATGCCAATCACATGATCACAAAAGAACAAAGGTCGAATAGATCCCACCAACGACCATATGTTTAACCGACCAGCAACATGGACTTTAGTACACCAAGAATCATACAACATTCCTATAGGGAAAGAACAACTTTACCACCATTACCCCCTTTACCTCCAACAGGAGATAAATTTATAGTTGAAAACATTAGGGCAGAATGTACCCAAGAGGAAATTTACCATGCATTACAACACCCTAGAATTATGGCCATTGTGGATGCACTATAGTCTATTGACCCCATTAACTACTTTTACCTACTTGCACAAAATGAACTAAAACTACCCACATGGTTTGACATTTCTACTATCAAAGAATAAGTGACACAAACCCAAACACACACAATTGGAGCTATTCAAGCCACTATGTCTTCTTAGATATCTTTGGGTATGCCCTCTAGTAGTGTATCTCATAATGTGACACATGTTGCAACCTCTACAACATCATTTATAATTTAGTACAACAACCCACTTTTTTCTAGTAATCCAATGACAACAAGTGCTAATACAAATGCTAATCCAATAGTCAATCCTCAAACTATAACAACAAGTGTTGTGAATACTATACCAAGGACTAGTCATATGAACACCTCCAACCCCTCGGGACTTACAAGTAGTCAAACCAAAAAATCCCCCCAAGGTGTTAACAAAACCTAGAGCAGTCACATTTTACCTCATAGGGGGTGCCTCCCATCAAGGGCCATGTATCATACTCCAAGGTTCTCCCCCTAATAAACAATTGAACAATCAAAGTATAGGGGTATCAACTAATCCTACCGGACATAAACCTTTTCCCTCAACCTTTATCTATTTTGTGCTTCCTCAAGCTCCCCCATACGTGTCCATGTCAAACCAATATCATGCACAAAAAATGACATATACATACAATCAGGTACCATCCTATCACAATGGTAATCCTTTTATGGATCCAAATTTGGGAATCACTACAGATGTCTCACTAACTCCCACTAATATACTTGCACAACAAGTGCAAAATTTACAACATATGACCAAAATTTAAATGGGTGCCCCTAAGAGAATGTACTTACTAGAAGACTTATTTCCCTACCCCTTTGACAAGTTTTTATACATGCCACATTTTTTGCCTAATTTTGAGACACCTAAATTTGAAAAATATAAGGAAAAAGGGGACCCAATAAACCATATTAGAGAATTTTTGTGGCATGTATAGAGGTGGCCGACATTGATACTTATCTTATGAGACTCTTTCCACAAAGTCTTGTTGGGTGAGCTATGGAATGGTTCTCATGACTATCTCTGAACATAAGATCTTGGAATGAAATAGATGAGAAGTTCATTTCCCATTAATCTCATAACATCATCAGTGAGGTCACAATCATGGATCTTTGAATATGAAGAACAAAACCAATGAAAGTTTCTCTTCCTTCCTACAACATTGAAAGAATATGGATTTAAAATCCCCATTTCACATACGAGAAAAAGATAAGATCCTGATGTTTACAAAAAACCTACCAAGTAGACATGATGTGTGGTCTCCATTCTCAATGCATCGATAACTTTGAGGAACTTGTTGAGTAGGGTCTGAAATTAGAAAGACCCCTTACCATAAAAGGCATAATTAAAAATACCAAAGATACTGATACCAATTCCTCATTTGATAAATCAAAATATTGGTCTAGAAACAATAATGTCACTACTCATGGTGTAGTTGACGCCAAAACTGTCAACACAACACAACCTATCTTACATCTCCAAGGGGACACCCAATTAAGACACTCCCAATACTGATAGTAAAATACCTCAAACTGGGAGTCAGTCATGTAATGTTACTGATGACCAACAACATTCTTCAAAATGACCTAACTCAAGATGAGACTATAAACCACTTGCATAACCCTTAGAAGTGGTCTTGAGAAAAATATTTCAGACTAGTGCTATCACACTGCTATAAATAAGACATTATGAACTAGGTTCATTCAAGCTTGCATAGTGGAATGATAATGATATTTGTGATTAACACCACACCAAAGGACATAAAAATACAAACTGTTATCAACTTAAGAACATAGTCCAAGATATAATTGGGCATGGTGAGATCAAAGTCATTAAGAAATATGATACATCTAATAAGGATCACACAAATTTCAAAAGCACACTACAAGATCTTGATAAAGGAAAATCTTCCTCTTCAAGGAAACACAAGGATAACTTTACTTATGTTTCCCGCCAAAATGTTGTCAATGAAATCCATCTTGAGTTAGATTATACCATAAAAACCATCACGACTAAAGGCAATTTTGTTGAGTGTGCAGTAACCACCCATCAAACAAAAATCACAGTCCAAAAAGCCCCCTTGAAATTGTCAATATCATCTAAGTCCTCTATTCTCACAACATGTATGTACAGTCTATTAGATCACCTCAATAATACCTCTGCACATATATTTATATTCAAGTTTCTATGTATGCCACCCAATCATAAATAAGTCTTAGATAAATCCTTACAAGAGTCATATATTTCCCCAAACATCAAGGTTGATGCAATTTATGCCATGGTATGACACTTGACTTCCACACATCATGTTTCCTTTATTAGGGATGAATTTCCTACCCATAAACCATACCACAACAACCCTTTTCATCTCAAAGTATATGTCCACCTCCATAAACTTGGGAGAGTCCTTGTAGACGGTGGAGTAGGTACAAATATCTAAACTTTGAAATTGGTTCAAATGTTGGGATACTCTGAGAGTTGTGTGGACCTTACTAAGAAGATAATTATTAGAGCCTATGATGATGCTAAATTCCCTTCTAAAGGAGTCACTATGTTACCAGTCAGAATAGGACAAGCCATTCATGAGACTACTTTCCAAGTCTTGGATTCATAGCTTGGTTACAATATGCTTCTTGAAAGAACCTGGATTCATGCCATGCAGGTTGTGCCTTCTACCTATCACAAATGCCTAAAATTCCCTCACAATAGGACTAAGATTTTCATTCCAAGTGATAGAGATCCATTCCTGTACTATGGTAATATCAAAGGATCCATTGAAAATGAGTTACCTATTAATAAATCTGCATCCACACTCTTATCATCCAAGTACATTGACACGTCCAGTTTGTCTAAATCCACTACCCCACCAATGTCAGAACTCAAGATTAAGGTACAAGATAAGGATTTTGGTGAGTACACCTATGCAAATTGCTTTTGTGTAGGAAAATTACATCTCTCATCTAGAACCAATGGAAAGACAAAAAAATCCTCAAAAGAAAGTAAAAGATATATATTCAGTATGAACCCCCAACCATGTTCATAAAATGGAGTGAGATTGATGGAGAATCTATAGAAGTATATTTATCTTATTGGCTATACAGAAATGAAGAACCCCTCCCAGTCACAATCCTTGTCCATCAATATGAAAGAGGATATTCGATCATGCAAAAAAAAGGATATAATGGGTCCAATGGCTGTGGAAAATAGAATCAAGGAGCTATAGAACCTATATTTCCCAAAAATAATCATAAGTTTCAAGGTTTAGGGTACCAACCACCTGAGGAAAGTACCCCAAATACTCAGTTGCATCCCCAAGATGATGCATGTGCCTTCAAATAAGTTGAGACATATGAGGAGTACCCCCACAAAAATGATTATAACAAATATGAATGGGATACCCCTAAAAATTCAAGTATCCTTTGTCTAAATAATGTCTTTACCCAATTTGATCGCTTATCCTTACACAATAAACATACAAGTTGAGGAGATTGGATAGAAGATTTTTGGAATCGATCTAAGACCTCAAAAATTTCATCATTTGAATCCCATGAGTCATAATCCCATATTAACACCATCACAACTATCCCCATATACTACACTCAAGCTGATGATAACATTTCCCTCATATACCTTGAATGAATATATTGGGAATATCAAGGTCTACCGAACATAGACATTTTTTAGAATGATGAGGCCATCATAGAGTTCTTGAGAATTCCAAGTGGAATACCTATAGGTGACCATAAATATGGATTTTCTATTGATCTTGATCAAGAAGCATATTTTGGTGAGTCATGCTAGTCTTTTAGTCACAAAAGTGAAAATAATGAAAAAATAAGGTCTTTAGGTGAAACCTAAAAGGTAGCTCTAGATTATAAAAAGGTAAAAAATAAAGGATGAATCCGAAGGTGAAAATCTCTCTGAGGTGCCTGGGGATGGAGGAATGGACATGCTCCCCATAAAACAATAAATATCACCACTACTGATAGAGAAAACAAAATAAATCAACCTAGCAACCAAAGAAACTAAAAGACTAATTCATTTTGTAGCATCATTAACAATAAAGGAAAAATAACATTGTATCCAGTTCTTCAAAGATAGACAAATCAATTTTTCTTGGGCATATTCAGACATGCCTAGCCTGGATTCAGAACTAGTACTCCATCATTTACCATTACAATCAGGGGCAAATCCTGTAAAAAAACAATTATGCAAGATGCACCCCAAGTTTGCACTCTTAATCAAAGAAGAACTAAATAAATTACTAGATGTGGGTTTTATCATACCTATAGACTATGCATAGTGGATCTCTAATGTAGTGCCAATGTCAAATCTAGATGGAAGCATAAAAATTTGTACTAAATTTTGAGATCTCAGTAGAGCATGTTTAAAGGATTATTTCCCTTTGCCAAATATTGACATTATAGTGGACTTGATAGTTGGATACTAAATGCTATCATTAATGGATAGTGTTGGTGCTCAAATCAGCAAATTGGATCTCCTATGGAATTTCCTGTCCAATGTTGGGAAATCCAAGTGATCTTTCCAACTAACAAGGTTTAATTAACTCAAGCTTAAACCTTCTACAATTCTAGCTCTGCAGAACCAAGGCTGGTAGGCCTATACCTTAAACTTATCCTTCAAGCTTCAAGGACTTTTATAGCAGATAATGGATCTTGAACACTCTTCCTCCAAATTTTGGCAAGGCAATTGAAAGAAAACCTGAACTGAAAGCTATAAATCACAAATGCTAACTAAAAGTATCAATCTATTAAGAATGTTTGTATATATGTAAATGAAAAGTACAAATGGATAAATTATCACAAAACTATGAAAAATGAACCAAATGACCATAATCCAATATAAATGTAGATTAGTGCCTTATTTCCTCATGGGCAATAGATTCAATATCATCCAATCCTTCGTACAACATCAGAGACAGTTTTACAAGAAAATGATCACTTCAAAGGTGTTGTGGAATGAATATGCAACCTTAAAATGAATTCAGATACATCTCAATTGGATATTACTTTCTCAAATGACAGAGGAATTGACTGAGGCCTCAATCAACAAGATTTAACCTGCAAGATGAGAAAACCAATTGAAAATAACAACTATGAATCAAATCAAGAAACATATACATCAAACTATCACTTTAAAGAAGTTATAATGGTTTATCTGAGGGACTGATTGTAAATGAAAAGATATCTATTTCCACAGGTGAAAGAAATAGGTCTACTCATATTATTAAATACAAGAAATGGTACACTGAGTTCATGTTATAGTTTTTGATCAAAAACTATCTGATCTGACTATGGTAACCTCACTTTCCCAGAGAGAGAGAGACCCCCCAGAGCCTTCATATTGATCTTGGTATCCTTTATACAAATTCCAAAGGATGTGAACAAGCTTTATATCAACACGATGGTTCATCTACTAACCCTAATCCCTATATCAACAACTGAACAGTCAAAAATACAATTAAGGAATGAATTATCATCCTTAAAACATAGTTATTGATCAAAAGATAATATTCACTAAATAATTTATTAAAAATATGTTATAGATCTCTGATATCTCTTTAACTTCTATGTTATACATTTGATTTTTGTGATGTATCATCTCCCAGTATTTCATACAGATCACATTACTCTGTTATTCACCACCTTTGAAACCCTGCACAACAATGGCGATGTATCAAATAATAACCAAAACCCTAAGTCTACATGATAATATTATTAAAAGTGAAATAAACATTAAAGAATAATAAATAAAATTATGCGTTGTTTCCATCCAAGTCTTCTGCCTTTTGAATGATCTAGACACGTGTCATCCAATCGTGCTATCACAACAAATAAAGATCATGCAACTCTTCGTTGTGAGTGAAATTCGATTGTAGATCAGATGTGAACCGCACCGTAGATCCTCATATTTTTTCATATCATCTTTCAGTGGGGCCGGGACATGTGGAAATCAGGCTTAATCATTTATACGATAGATCCTATGCATCTTCTCATTAAGTCATCACGTCTACCATTGATCATCGCCAAAGTTTAATTGTAGATCTCCTTCGTTCACTGCTCAAAATCCATGGGTCCCAAAACATGTGTCACTCAGCATGTTCTCATCTTTGATAAATACCCTACAAATTTTCATCCTGAGAAAATGACAGTCGTATATTAGATCACATTCAAACTGTTAGATATTTACTATCTTCTCGCATCGGCCTTCTGTGGGTCCAAGCCATGTGTCAAGATCACATAATGGATTAATGGATAATCATTGCACATATTGGATTTAAGTCATTACACCCACCATTGATCCTGTCTGACATTTAAGAATTCAAAAAGTGTGTCATATAAGCCAATGTGTATCCCCATCAACTCTTCGAATCAATCATATGGTGCCACATGTATCCTCGTTGTCCTCTACTTTATCTTCGATGGGCCCAGGACATGCATCACTCAGGCGTAATGGCTTGATGGATGGATCTCATGCAGTTTTTCTTTAAGCAATTACATTGACCGTATGATGAAAAGGTACTTGTCTTCTCTTTACTTTAACGCGTGACTTTAACCTTTAACCACACCTTGATCTCCAGTTTTCAAAATTCCTGTGAGTCTCCAAGTCACGAGATCATTTCCTTAACCTCAGGTTTAATACAAGACTCAACAACTACCATAAGATCAAAGCCAGGTTTGAATGAGATCAACGGATGACTCTAAAACTCTAAGACATAAGAGCATATTCCATGTCAATTTAGTGATTACATGACCCAGGCATTCTTAGAGTCTTTTTTTTTTAAAGAAGAATATTCCTACAAAAGGTCAATAAATCAGAGACCATGAAAAGAAGGATAACGGATATATTTATGAATTCAAATATAAGAAAGCCACAGGATACAAGATTTAAAACATAGCAAATATGATAAGGTAAATGTATGAATTAACCAGATAAATGCAGAAATTAGGGCTAAAGCAACAAATAAGTTATAAAAGGAAGGGAAAAATGAAAGCATAAACTATAATAATGAATGCAGAAAATACTTCCCTAAATTGTTTAGCCATTCAAATTTCCTATAAATTTGGGTAACACAGTGGCTCTTTCTGGGGATGTGCATTCATACCTAGACACAGCAAGATCCTAGCTATTTCTAGAAATTAATACCATTTGAAGAACAAAAGAATACAAAATATATTATACAAATAAGGAAGAAAACCTGCATTTGCAATATTTAGGAGAAGAAAGGTTTAAGATACTGACCATGTACGAGCAACTCATGAGGATAACCTTTCAAATCCTGTAAAAGATAAGAATTCTCACCTCCCTTACCAATGATGAAAAAAGGACCTACCCATAGGGCATCAAATTTTTTTTTTTCCTTTGTCCTGACCCTTTGCATTCCATCTTAGCACTAAATCTCCTTCCTGAAACTTTCTTTCTGTGGTCTTCTTGTCAAATAGCACCTTAACTTTCTGTTGTAATTCCTAATTTTTTCTTGAGCCTGATTCCTCATTTCATCCAATTCTACAAGCTGATAAAATTTGTCTTCCATGAAATCCACTTCTTCCCACTATTCTTCATTCATAAATTTGTACACTGGTAAAAAATTATTCAATGGTAAATGAGCTTTCTTTCCATAGACAAGTTCATATGGTGCATATCCAGTAGATTTTTTAACTGTAATTCTGTCTGCCCAAAGTGCAAGTGGTAACTTAGAATCCCATGCTCTCTTGTTGTTATTCGACATTCTTTTAATAATCTTCATAATATTCTTATTTCTAGATTCTTCTTGGCCATTTCCTTGTGGGTGATAAGGGGATGAATAAGAAATATTTATTCCATACTTCTCATGAAATTCAGTGAGCTCTGCAGATCTGAAACACATAGCATTATCAAAAACAATTTTATGGGAAACACCAAACCTTGTCAATATATTTCCAGTCAATAATTGCATAACTACTTTACTAGTAGCTTGTCTAGTAGGTATGGCCTCCACCCATTTAGTGAAGTAATCAGTGGCCATCAAGATCCATTTATGTCCACCACTAGAAGTATCATTTATTTCTCCTATGAAGTCTATTCCCCACATTTGAAATGGTTGATGACATTGATTTTTCATTAGTATGCAAACAACTCTTTCGATAAGCATACACCGAAAGACAGGACAAGAGAAAACTGAAGATTAGATAGAAAGATATCACTGAAGATGACTAAGTGCAAAGAGAATCGATGACACAACTTAGAGTGTACACTAAAATAGAAAAATAGAAGGATAAAGAGGAACCCAACAGAGGAACCTGATGCATAGGATAAAGTACAAACTGAAGAGATAGTTAAAGAGCAACTGACAAAACAAAACCAAAAGACAGCCAGAGCATAACCAAAAAAAAGAAACCAAAACTCCCTTGTAGCCCGCAAAAAGTGGATCTGACTTCCACGTCAGATAAAGAAAGCTTATTCTATTTATAGGATATTGATTTTTTTTAAATTCCATTTCTTTAGGGACACGAAACATGAATGTAAGTGCTTTAATCATTCTAACTGATTTAAAACACATAGACTAGGAGATCTAGGTACAAGTTGTAAACTTGATCTTAGAGTTAACATTCTTATTTGTGAAACTTAATGAATTCAATCTATCTTATAAATAGATGATGCAATCATTCAATATACATGGATAAAATGGATGTGAATATAGAGGAGAAGATGAATAAAGCCAACGAGAACATCTATAGATCAGATTGAAAGTTTCAAGCACAAGAACAACAAAAGGTGAATTTGGTTATCAGAACCAAGAACAAAGGCTACCAAGAATCAGAGGTATTATTCAATCACAATTAGGTGATAATATTTTTCCTGTAAACTAAATTGGATTAGTATCAGCAATAGGAGATTGCATTTACTAGGTCAATTTGTAATTTTCTATCATTCTAACAAGTGGAACAAAGTGTAAAAATCTTTTCAAAGAAGGTGGATTTAACAATCCAACTACAAATCTCTTAACCGAGTGCACACTCAATAGTGTTGCTAAAGCTCCTAACAGAGTATACCTTAACATGGTTTCACCGATACTCTTAATAGGGTAGATCATTAGAAGTGATCAAAAAACCTTAACCGACCCCTTCCAATCTGCAGATAGTGAAGATTTTGTGGGTGTCATCCCCACCGTAGTTTTTACTTCCTAACAGAAGTTTTCTACGATATCATATCTTGTGTTATGTGTCAAATTACTTTCATGAATGTTTCTATGAATGTTCACATGTATGTTAATGTTATGAATTGATATAACTCACATCAAGAAAGTATAGATCAGATTGAATGGATATACAAATTGATTACAAAGGCTAATTGATAAAAGGATACAAAAGTTTTAGAGGTATTGATTCACCCCTCCCCTCTCAGTACATACTTCCCATTAATCCCAAAAATTGGTAGCAGAGCTAAGTCTCTTCTTGGAAATCTTAAAGGCTTAAGAGAAAATATCATACAATGGAGAAGTATAGACTTGATAAGAATATTGAGAATAAGAAACTTGAAATTTAGATGTTCTATGAACAATATAAAGAAGCCATAATCAACATGAGATAGCTGCTAGATGAAAGAAAGAATGTGGCATCTCGCTATAATAAGATAGATTATCATGAGGAAGAGATACCAGATTTCTTTGAGTCTTTAGGATCAACTACAAGAAAAGCATCAGAAGAAAGCATCACGAGCCTAACTGAAATCAATCTACATCTGGCTTCACAAGTTAAATCTCTGCAAATCAGTCAAGAGCCACATATGGTAAGGATGATTGATGTCATGAACAATGCTAGACAAGCTGAGCAAGAAAGAACACTAGCCATTGATGATAGAATAAATATTACAGAAAATCTACAAGAAAAAGAGTTTTAAATACAAAGACTTACATAGCATCACCATGCGATAACAAATCAGATTATTCTTATGAGTCAAGAGGCAAACAGAATAAATATTGAACTCATTGAAAGAATAAAAGCTATCAATGAACTAAGAGATGAGAATGAAAAGTTGAAACATGAAATAAGAATTTAGCAGCAGCATAATATAATTATCAATAAAACTGAAGAAAGCAATAAAAGAATGGATGATTTTCTTGAAGGACAACGAAGAGTCAACAACAATACCGGTCTAGGTTTTACCAAGAATGGAGATCATCAAATCAAACTAATCCAAATAATGTCTATACAAATTCAAGACCAAGAAAGATTACATGCAATCACTATGCAAATCAAGACCATACATCAAATATATGCAAAGGCAAAATGAAAGGTATTCCTAAATCTACATCTTCATTCATAGGATTTTGTTATAAATGTAGCAAGAATGAACATAAAGCATATGAATGTGAGTCTGAGATGAAACAACCAAATAAGGAAACCTACATGGAAAAATACTATCCTACATTCAAAATGAATGGGCACACAACTCTTGAATGCTGGAAAAAGAAAAGGCAAGCATGGAAGCCTAAAGGTCAAGAAACTCCCAATCAACCGAAAAGAGTCAGTAATCAGTATGTATGGGATTATAATGCTTGGAAAAATTATACATCATGTGGAAGATTTGGTCACATTGCTGCAAACTGTATAAGGTAGTGGACTAAAAATTCTAGAGGTTGGACTAACCCCGGAATGGTATGCTTACACTATAATAAATTTGGTCATCTCAAGAAAGACTATAGAGACCGAATGATAGAGACAAGCACATCCCAATGGAAACACTATTGAAGATATCCAGAGAGCTAGAGACAAAATGTGGAGAATAGCTTCAAACAATGATGAAGCTGGACCAAGCAATGCAAATGGTGACACCCCATCCAATGGATCTGGTGACATCACCACCCCCACCTAAACAGAACAAGTAAGTATGGAACTTCATTACCCAAGTTATTATTTTACATCAGTTCCATAATATATTGATGGAATGCCAAATTAGCATAATAAAGATGCATCATGGTATTACTTGTTAAAATCTGTGACAACTATACTATTGGGTATTCATACCGAAACTTGTCATTATACACTCAAAGCTAATACTACCTACACTTACTGAGAAGTGTCAGTTGACATAAGAAATCAAGTTTCTAAGTGTAAACCGAGCCTCATCGATAAACAAGCAAAGTGAACAAGTTATCTGTGACACTGAAACCCGTCGGTAAAATCAAGAAGTATAACAATCACTCTGAAACATCTTGTCATCACCAAAGGAAAATTAAGTCTTCACTGATGAATTTTGTCTTTATACACAGTGGATTTGGTAAGCATTAATGACATGAATTTTAGGGCAACGAAACAACTCATTGTTCACAATGACCAGAGCATAGCGACCAAGGTGATTTTTGAGTAGAAAGTGACTGAATCACAGAGTGACCACAACTCAACGAAAATCACTCCAAAGTAGATCAAAAATATTTACAAGAGTAAATAGTAAGTTCTACAGAACCGACAACTCTATTTTTGTGTATTTAACAAGAAGCCCTAAATTCTGAAAAAATGGCCTTGATGTCAAGAACTGTGAAATCCAAGAACACAAAGAAGGATGAGTTCAAGCTCATCAAGGATTCAGCATGTAAGGAACCTAACTACAAGATTCATCCTGAGGTTGCCTCAAAACCTTACGATGCTAGAGTATTCTCATGCATACTAGCTAGGGTTTTTCTCATGGAAGACGTTTGATCTTTCATACACTGTAAGATTGCGGAGATAGAAAATTTTGAACTTGAAGAAGCTTATAAGAAGCTATGCAATGAAGATGGAACACTGAAAGATGAACATAAGCATATAGAAGTAAAAGGGCTCACCAATGCCCTAATGTTCTTGAAGGTTTTCAAAACTGAATGGATTCAGTTAGTACTAAGTTGAATGCACACTCATAAACTGTGGTTGGATGAACTGAAGGTAATAACCCAAGATGTTATCCATGCGGTCACCGGTGTGAGGCCTCACCCTGAACCCCATTGTAGCCTTCCATATTTCTACTTATGATAGACCTAGCACATGATAAATTTCATTTTGATGCACTATGGACTTTATGGATTTTATGCTTTATATCATGGATTGATCATTTTGGATGTTGGATACTAGATACTCTATGATGTGCCTAATGGACTATATTATGTTTCTATTTTGGACCTTTTATTTTGAGACATTTGATTTGGAAAAACATTATGATTATGTGACGGATTATTGATGATATGAGGATTATTAGAAAATTGACATTTAATTGAATCATCATGCAAAGCAGATCTTATTTTTGTTATATGCTTAAATGAAATTATTATTGCTTATGACCTTAGGTAATAAATTTAATATGAAGATGTTTCCTTAAGGTTTTGAATATTATTTAATTTCTTATGAAGTATATTTTATCTCCTTGGGCTATTGATATTTGGATTTAGTGTGCAGGTATGAAACCATGGTATTAAAATTTGGGGAACCAAACATAGGTATATGTGAACTCAGTTAAGTCAAGGTTGCATCTAATGAGAGACAAGACCTCTTTGTATTGTGATTTAATTTGTAAACATAAATGTTTGATTGTTGGAATTAGTTCCTAAAAAGTATTTTCATATTTAATTTCTTTGTGTTTATGCCCAAGTGGATATGACATGTGTCTAGTGATGTGTAAATGTTTGTGTGTGTCACTTGACACTTGTGAGTGTACTTAAGACCATGACATGTCCACAAGGGGATTGGGTGTCCATCTACCTAGGATAGTACCAAGTAGATCCACATGTATTTTTCCTTGATTAGAGAGCTAGAGGTGAGGTCACTATTAGTAATAACTGAGCGGGGGGGTGAGTCAGTGGCCTCAAAATTTTATCATTCAAACACTTAACCACCAATCAAATAAACCTCAGATTATTAAGTCCCTACAAGATGCATGCCATGAAATACTTATAATTATTTGACTTTCTGTCAGTTTTCCTTGTCTGTCCTTATTCTCCTTGATTACCGATAAGCAGTATAACTATTTATCAAAACTCAGTAAATAAGCAAAGTATGCTGATCAACCCAGTGTTAACTATGTCAGATACAAAACAATAGAGATGAATTATACACACATAACACATGAATTTTTAACGTGGAAACCCTGTTAAGGGAAAAACCACTGGGACCAGTACCCCAAATTTTCACTCTTCTGAAGTGAGCCCTATTAGGATCCAACCATGTTAAAGGATACAAACACACTATTAAGTGCGACCTTGTTAGAGAATTTTATACATAGAGTTTGTCACTTAGTATTGGGCATCTATTGCTTCCATCCTTGAATCAGCCTCCTTCTTAGAATGACAATAGGTATCAGGCAATTCCAACGCTACTTTCATGAATCAACCTTTTTGGCACTCCTTGGGATGTACCTCAATATATAGAAGATTGTTAAGTCTTGCTCTGTTAAGAGACTTGATGCTTCAATGGTTAAACTGAAACACTATGACATGTTCATGATGCAACTTTGAAATGCATATTTTCATATCTATTTAAATACATTACCTCTCTGATCAATGTATCAATTCAATTCTTTGTGCTCCATACTTTCTGCTTTGTGATGCTGTGCTTCACTATTCATCGATGTCTGCAGAATTCTTTAGCTCTCCTTTAGCTTGATTGATTAGGACTGTATGAAGTTATTCTTCATCAGTTTCTCTTCAGCATCCTCTTTCTATTTACTCCCCTTAATCCCATTCGTAAATGAATTAAGCTTCTCTTATATAAACATGATATTCACTATTTCTTGATTCTTGGCATCAAAAACAATCTAGCCAATTTGATTTAAAGAATAACTATTTATTTATCTCATAGTTATCTTCTTTCCAACTATACAAATCTTCTTTAAACCAATCACTTAACTCTGGTCAAATAAAATAAAGAAAACAACCAGTTAAGTCTATCTTTAGCTCTTGCTAGCTAGATATTTTGTCATTTTATGAACTCTATGTTCCATCGGTCATCTCTGTAGTTAGTTGTCAGTGATAACTGACAGTTTCATTGACATGACTCCAATTAGCTTTCAGATCTTTGTCCATCAAGTATCACTAGATTTTTACTCGTCAGGAAACTCTATTTTCAGCTCGTCGGGCATCCTGTGGTTTTGCTTCATCATGCAACACTATCTTCTTCTCGTCGGGTATCATTGTGACTTTTCTTCTTTGCCTTTACCAATGGTATTCACTCCATCTGTGTTATCTATCACTTAGTGAATACTTAACATTTATGCATTGTTGAAAGCATAACCTTTGTTCCATTGATTCTCTAAAGTCTTTGGCATTATGTACATGACCGTTTAGATGATATTGAGTTGACATCAATGACAATACAAACCATTAACTCATTTAATGTCTTGGATTATCTTCAACTTAACATTATCAAACATTCAATCAGTTACATGTCATCAATCTCTCCCTTTGTCATGATGGCAACATACTATATTATCACACTATACTATTTCTAATACAATATGAAATACAATAGTTGAGATTCATCAAACTACCAATCTTTTTGTTTGATAACTGATAAATGTCTGATCTTTGGTAAGCTCTGTTTTAGCTTAGATTTGATTCTTGCAGCTCTTTGTATTCTGATGTGTTGAGTCCTCTTCTTGTGTCAATTTATCTCCTTTGACTATTCTCTCTTTTGTGATGTCTCTTTATCTTGTCAAAAACTCTCCCTTTGTGTAATCTTTCATACAACTTTCTCTCCCTTAGGATATAATCTCTCCCTATTGAAGTAATCTGATAATGGATAATCTCTCTCCCTTTTTTAGAAGAATGTGATAATATGGATAATCTCTCTCCCTTTGACAACAATGCCAAGCAAATATCTCACAGATATCTAACATTCATGTCAAACAATCTTTTCTCTCCATCCATAATATATTCCTTGAATTTTCCTTATCCATCAGCAATACAACAGTATGCTCTAGTGCTCGGTTCTGGTATATACATATTTGTATGTAGATGTATCTTTGAAGTTCATCTCTTTGCTTGCATCAACATGAATGATATTCTGATAATATGTAGGTTGGTGTAGCCTTCGGTCATATTACTGATTGGTAGACAAGGGTTTGACCCCTAGTCTCTTTCTCAAGTACTCAAATGTATCCTTGGGCAATGGCTTGGTGAAGATATCATCTAATTTTTATTTTGATTGCTACTTTCATGAATCAACCTTTTTGGCACTCCTTGGGATGTACCTCAATGTATAGAAGACTGTTAAGTCCTACTCTGTTAAGAGACTTGATGCTTCAATGGTTAAACTAAAACACTATGACCTGTTCATGATGTAACTTTGAATTGCAGATTTTTAGATCTATTTAAGTATATTACCTCTCTGATCAATGTATCAATTCAATTCTTTGTGCTCCACACTTTCTACTCTATGATGTTGTGCTTCACTATTTTTCGGTGTCTACAGAATTCTTTAGCTCTCCTTCAGCTCAATTGATCAAGACTGTATGAAGTTATTCTTCATCAATTTATCTTCATCATCCTCTTTCTATTCACTCCCCTTAATATCATTCATAAATGAATTAAGTGTGTCTCTTATATAGACATGATATTCATTGTTTCTTGATTCTTGGCATCAAAAATAATCTATCCAATTTGATTTAAAGCATAACTCCTGATTTATCTCGTAGTTATCTTCTTGCCAACTGTACAAATCTTCTTTAAATCAATCACTTAACTCTAGTCGAATAAAAAAAATAAAAGAACCAGTTAAGTCTATCTTTATCTCTTACCAGCTAGATATTTTGTCATTTTATGAACTCTCTATTCCGTTGGTCATCCTTGTGGTTAGTTTTTGGTGACAACTGACAGTTCCGTCGACGTGACTCCAGTTAGCTTTAGGATCTCCGTCCGTCGGGCATCATTGGATTTTAACTCGTCGGGAAACTCTATTTTTAGCTCATTAGGCATCCTATGGTTTTGCTTCATTGGGAAACACTGTCTTCTATTCATCAGGTATCACTGTGAATTTTCTTCTTTTCCTTTACCGATGGTGTGCACTCTTTTAGTGTTATCTGTCACTTAGTGAATACTTGACTTTTATGCATTGTTGAAAGCATAACCTTTGTTCTATTGATTCTCTAAAGTCTTTGGCATTATGTACATGACCGTTCAGATGATATCAAGTTGACATCAATGACAATACAAACCATTAACAGATTTAATGCCTTGCATTATCTTCAACTTAACATTATCAAACATTCAATCAGTTACATGTCATCAGTCACTTCAATGTAATTTCGTGAGTATTCTTTTAGTGAACTTTTGGGGGGTCAAAAAAGTGCCTAGGGGTGTGTTAGGGTCATTTTTAGGTAGCCCACTTGTTATACTGATGGGTAAGGGTCATTTTAAACCTAGGATAACCTTTGATTGACCAAGAGACCCTTCCAAAAGTTGGTTTTCCAAGTTGGACTAAAATCAACTTTTGAGAAGCTTAATCTTGGAAAGACCGCTCTTCCATTTTGATGCAAAGACCTTACTCACCTTTTTGAGTTTCCTCTTTTTGGATCCATTTTTGGAAATCTGTAAGAGACTTGGGAAAGAGAGAACAATGGGAGGCTTTAATTTTTCCCATGAGTTTCTAGTGCCCTTTTTAGTGGGGACTCTCCATGTTGGAGAGTTTGAACACCCACTCTCTAACTTAGAGACTTGGCTAGAATTGGAGATGTTCGAAAAAGGGAGGAATTAGGCTTTAAGGGAGCTCTTCAACAAATTTTATTGCCATAAGCTTGGAACTAGGCTGGTGGACTTCTTGCATTTTTCTACTTGTTGTATTTTGAGTTGTAATGAAAATAAAGGAATCATGTTAGTGTGCTTGAAGAATGTAAGGATTGTCTTGGTGTTTTATGTTGTTGTGTGAATCATGTTCTTGTTGATGTTTTCTTCCTTTGTTTTTATTTTTTTAATGGGATTTTTTGTTTCAAGGTCCACTCGCCCTTGGGAGGGAAGAGTAGCCTTGGGGGTGGAGGAGTTTGACAATGCTTGGTCTAGAGTTTCTCCTCAAGGAGGAGAGGGAAAAATCATGGAGCATGGACTCCATGAAGCCATCCCTTGTTGTTGCTTCTCTTGGGGGTCATAAGGAAATTTTGATGATTATGGGATTGATACTAAGATGGAGTTTTTTTTTGTGTAAGCCTTGTGAAGGCTTGGTTATAGCTTTTGGGTTTGGCCTTCTCCCTTGGGTATTTGGTCCAGTTCACCCCATTTAGGGTTATGAGAGACTCATGGTGAAAGCCTTGGTTGGGATTCATTGTGTGAGATTTTTTGCTTGCATTGTGAAATTTTTATGTATGTAACCTACCTTTGTTTGATTCTCCAAGCTCGGGGGTGGCCTCATAAGAGGCCTAGGTTGGGAGGTGAGCTTCTCATGGTCTTTTTGGTTGTTCTATGAAAGGTTTTGGATGCATTGGAACCCTTGAAGGAAAAGGAGTAGAGATTGATAAAAAAAAATTAAAAAAAATTATATGTTCTACTTATTTTGTATATGTAATGCCCTATGTGGCTAATGTAATGTAAACTAGTTTTCATGTAGTGAAAGAAAGGAGAAAGTAAACCTTTACAAGATTTATTTGAGTCTTCTAAATATTTGTAGAATAAAATGTGTTCTTATGTATTTGTTACTTTTATGAAAGAAATATAAGTATATAAGATTTCTTTGGTTTCCAATTTTTTTTGAAAAATAAATTGGTTAAGTAGCATAAGTTGAAGGTGGAAAATTTCTTTGTAATTTTCCTTTTCTGATCAGTTTTTCTTTAAAAAGAAAAATAAGGGTTACTCCTACATTTATGCATGTATATGAGTTAATATAAATGTGCATTATTCTAGTTATTTTTAAAGTTTCCAATATGGATTCTACTAATTTTTCATCTTCTGCTATCCCCTTGAAAAGAAATCTGCACATATCAGTTGGCTTATTAAACTGTCTCTAGGTATCTAAATTTATTTCATTTTACATAATTTTGCAAATAGGAATACTAGACTATATGTATAAATTATTCTGCAATATATAAAGTAAATCCTCTTTTTTTTTGTTACAAACCAACAAATTTAACAATCACAAAATAAAATAATATTAAACTCCAACTTGCTGTATAGATTATAAAAAAAAATAACATTTAAAGTAATGTTGGATTCATACTTACTGTGGTATTTATTTACATTTAAAAATAATAATCATATAGAACAGCAAGAATAAAATGATATATAAAAAGCAGGTTAAACTTCTTCTATTTAAATAGTGAATAAAATACATTAAAAAAAAAATTATTTTAGCAAACTATATTTTTTTCATCTTTTTTTTTAAAAAAAAGTAATAATAAAATAGTAGTGTGCATGCGAACATATATATATATATATATATATATATATATATATATATATATATATATATATAATTTATATATTTAAAAAAAAAATTGGAGGGAGATTGGGCATAGCCCAACCCCCCCGCAGGTCCTATGATGGAAGGAGGGAGGCCGCGACACCTCCTCTCCCCTGTGGTGAGCGCAGCCTACCACAGCTGCCACCATAGAAGGCAACATTGTCGCCGACTGTGGTGGGGTTGTGGGGGCGACGCCACCAGAGGGTGGGGAAACCCCCCCTTAAAAAAACATACCCTCTCCCCCAACCCCCACTTTTGCGGCCGACAAAAAAAATGTAGAGCGACGCACAGTGCCAAAAATAAAAATAAAAATAAAACATAGCAACATTCCAGCCACCTTCGTCCGCCATTAAACCGCTGCTAAAAATATATATATGTTTGTGGATAAATGTATACACAGATTTAGTATATACATTTATTTATAGAGATACATATGTGGATCCATGAGGAAGAAACCTCATTTCATCTTACATCCTTCAACCTGCAAGTAAATTAAAAAAAAATAAGACCTAAATGAAGAGGACAAAAGAAAACTATGCATTAGGGTTTCATAGAGAAAAAGAGAGAGAAAAAGATAAGAGAATAATGTGATCTTCTTTTTGAGTTTGAGATTACCCTCAACCCTAATTTTGAATTAGGGTTAGGGTTGTGCTACTGGGAAATTTTTTTTTTTTTTAAATGTTTTTAGAAGAACTTGAAATTGTCTTGGAGGGAACTTGTATTTCCCTATTGACTTAGCCTTTTACCTTGTTAATGACTATTTTAATATTATGGGGAGTTTTAGTTAAAATGTTATAAGGAACTAGATAATTAAAAAGGTAGCTAAGATTGCTAATTAACTATATAGGTTAAATATTTAACTTAAGGAGTGTGGAACTTTTGATGTCTTTTGTTAATTTAATCATTATCTAGACACAAAATTTAATAGTGATATAATAACTAATTTAATTTTTTAAGATTTTGATGGGTAAGGACTGTGGAGAGAAAATTAAATTAATTTAGTTAATAAAATACATGTAATTATTCTTAAATGTTTAACCTTGCACGAACAGGTTTATTAAAGTGATATTTATCAAGAGTTTATAAGGTGAAATGCAATTAAGTTAATTTCAAACTTCTTTCGAGATTTGTGGATCGATATAAAGAGCAGAATTTCCTATCTAGATAATAATAGTGGTGTTCATGATAATATTATTTTTATGTGGCCAGTATAATGGCCATTAAAAAAATAGTGTTATGAATTCAACTTTAATTAATATTTTTCTTTTAAAAAGAGGTAGATGGTTCATCGAAAAACTCAAATTAAATTATGCACCCTAGGAATTTGATTTGGGATATGGTAAATATACTATTGTGAATGTTGTAGTAGGATATTATTAAATTTTAATGAGCATATGAACAATAGTATTGTTAAGGTATTAATTTTATCCTTTATAGAAAATACAGGAGGAGATCCTCACATCATCAAACTCTATTAAAAAAAGGGGGGTTGTTGTTAAGAATTAATTTAGGTTTAATATATCTTCCAAGATCGTTATTAAGAATTAATTTGGTAGGGTTTATATTCCCTCACATAGTGAGCTCGTGTAACCTAAATCTTTTTTATCATTATTGCGGTTGAGGGATGTTGTCCTAGGGACATGATCCCCCTTGATCCTACAACCATTATCATTTCATTTCAACCCATAAATCTTTCAAGTTCTTGCAGCATCTAACTTAACATACTAAGTAAACTTTTTTATTGTATCCCTTAAGACTCTAGATCCTTATTTAGAAAAAAGTTCCATTTTTGGGCACAAATTTTTAGGCTTGACTCTTGGTGTCAGAGCTATGTTTCAACATTGGAACCTTAAACCCACTATGTTTCGCAAACTTTAAAACACATTATTTCAAATTTAACAAACAATTTAAAACTTAGGAAAGATGAACGCAACAAATTAAAACATTCTTGTAAGGCTACATCAATATCTTTAAACTTATACCCTTCTCATGTATGTGTAGGATGCCTCCGATGACGTAAAAATCTCATGCCCATGGACGAGGCTGTAAATGTGCCCCTTCGGTACAAGTTCAGATAGAATAGGATGTAGCGGGTACTGGAGAGGAGCGGGGACCTCCTCTCGAACAACCCCCCAACCCCAACCAAGATGTCCTTAATGCTCTTCAGAATTTGTTTGGGATCATTTTGGATAGGATACCACAGGATAATCAACAGGCAGGATCTGGGGGTGTAGCGCATGAGCACAGTAGGAGTCCCCCACCTAGGAATTTGGAGTAGGCTGACCACGAGGGTGAGTCAGTACACATGCCACCTCCAGAGGCAGTGGTTCCAGCTTATGAGAGGGTACCCCATGATACAAGGGACCACATCAGGGAACTAATACGCCATAACCCACCACCCTTTTCAGGAGCCACGGGTGGGAGTGAGGCTAAGGATTTTCTTTTGAGCCTTGAGAGGTGTTTTGGATTGCGTCCTTATGGGAGCAATACAAGGGAATGCTTTTCTATCCACTTGTTGAGAGGATCAGTAGCTATTTGGTGGAGGACAGAGGAGTTAAAGAGTAACCTGGCTATTGACACTCTCACTTGGAGCACCTTCTTAGAGAGATTCAGAGACTATTACTTATCTAAGCATTATAGATAGCGATGGATAGATGAGTTCCACGATCTTCAGCAGAGAGGACTCACCATCATACAGTATGAGTGTAAGTTCCTATAACTTCTACCCTATGTAGATTACATGAGGGATGAGAAGATCAAGGTCAACCACTTTTCAAGGGGGTTGAATGCATCTATGTCTGGTTTAGGGCACATGGCAGCACAAGGGAACCTTTGAGAGGCTGTAGAAAATGCCTTGATTTCCAAGGAGATTTGGGGTAGGGGACAAGAAGCACAGGATCGGTCTTAGAACTAAAATTCCATACCACAGAGTTTAGGGTATCAGAAATCACATTGGAAGGGTAACAATAATCACAGACATTCTTTTGGTTCTTATAAACACCCTCCACCTCAGCAACAGTCACATCAGGGACAAAGACAGAGGGCTCCTCAGGGGCAACAGGGCTCCAAGCCCAAACAGTGGCAGACACGGGGTCCTAGTAGGGACCAGAGGTCACAAGAATCATCTACACCCCCATCTACGGCTCATCAGTCCTCCAGGGGTGACTAGTGGTTCTGATAGGACAGGGGGCTCACAGTTCTCTAGACCTCAGGGTACCCAGTTTCAGACTCGAGGACCATGTTACTCTTGTGGTGCCATGGGGAACTTAGCTAGGGACTACCCCCGGGGAGGTGGTCAGCGCACTAGAGCATCAAAGCCCACTGTTGGAGATGTGGGAAGATCTCATAGAGTTTTTGCAGCGGTTGACAACTTCCAGGCAGAACATCAGGCTACTATGATTGAGGCTTCAAGTATGATTGGAGGTAATAGAATAACTATTATATTTGATTCAGGTGCTATAGATTCTTTTGTTTCTCCATTGGTCATGGAGCATTATGGGCTAGTGGCAGCTAGACAAGAAGTTAGTTGGGAGGTAGAGTTAGCCTCAGGTTCTAGAGTACCCATCACCTCCTTAGTTAAGGATTTCTAGATTCAGATTGGTATCATGACTACCATAGCAGACCTATGTAGTATCACACCCCTTGGATCCTATGGAGTAGTACTTGGCATGGATTGGCTTTATACCCACAGGGCCAAGCTAGATTATCGGAAAAATAAGGTAGAATGTTTGGATGATGACACTAATGCTATGGTTATTCCAGGGGTTCAGGGGGCAGTATCCATTCATATGATCTCCGCTATGTAGCTTAAGCGATGCATGCAAAAGGGGTGATAGCTATTTTCCATCACTATCATTGATAGGGAAGAAGAAGAGGATAAGGAAACCTCCCTTGATGATCATCCTATTTTACAGGAGTTCGCAGATGTGTTTCCTTCAGAACTACCCAGTATGCCTCCCCATAGAGTAGTTGATTTCCATATTGACCTCATTCCAGGAGTCACTCTCATATCCAGAGCACCATATAGGATGTCTCCTAATGAGCTTAATGACATCAAGATTCTGCTAGAGGAGATCCTTGAGAAGGGGCACATATGACCTAGTGTCTCTCCTTGGGTTGCACCAGTTATCTTTATCAAAAATAAGGATGGTTCTCTTAGGTTGTGCGTGGATTACCGATAGTTGAACAAATTAACCATTAAGAATTGGTATCCACTACCTAGAATTGATGACTTGTTTGATCAGTTGTAGGGGGGCCGTGTTTTCTCCAAGATAGACCTTAAATCTAGGTACCGTCAATTGAGAATTATGGAGAGTGATATCCACAAGACAAATTTTCAGACTAGATACAGACAATATGAGTTCACAGTTGTACCATTTGGTCTTACGAATGCCCCAGATGTATTCATGAGCCTCATGAATGGGGTATTCCGCACCTTCCTTGATAGATTTGTTGTTGTGTTCCTTGATGAAATATTGATATATTCTCACAATGAGGAGGAATATGAGGAACACTTGAGGTAGATATTACAGTGCTTGAGGGATAATCAGTTGTATGGAAGCTTGTCGAAATGTGCATTTTTTAGATCAAAGGTCAAATATTTGGGTCATGTTATATCAAGTGATGGGATCTTAGTAGAACCATCAAAGATTGATGCCATTATGAATTGACCAACACCTACTACTGTGACCGAGGTTAGGATTTTCATGGGTCTCACAGGTAATTACAGACATTTTGTCAAGGGATTCTCTAGAGTGGCTCATCGTATCACATCCCTTCAACAAAAGGGAAAGAAATTTGAGTGGACAGAAAAGTGTGAGAGGGCCTTTCAGGAACTCAAGAAATCACTTACCAGTGCACCTATTTTGGGAGTACCTGAGCCATTAGTAGATTTTGTGGTTTGCACAGATTCCTCCTTAGATGTTTTAGGGGCAGTACTTATGCAGGGTGGGTGAGCTATAACATATGAGTCTAGGAAACTTAAGACTCATGAGCTCAATTACCCTAAGCATGACATTGAGCTTGTGGTAGTGGTGCATGCTTTATTAAGGTGGCAACACTTCCTCTTAGGACATCGATTTAAGCTTCATTCAGACCATCGAAGTTTGTAGTATATATTCACTCAGGCAAACATTAACACTAGGCAACGTAGGTGGATGAATTTCTTATGTGAGTATGACTTTGATGTCCATTATATCAAGGGGAAAGAAAATGTAGTCACAGATGCTTTAAGTAGGAGGAGAAACAAGTTATCATCCATGATCACTGGCACGGATTTGAGAGATCGTATACTGCATCATTTACAAGAGGATGTATTGTATGTGGAGGTTGGTTAGATGGTCCGATCTCAGAAACCCCTTGAGGGGAATTTCTCAAAGTATTCCATAGAATCCAATGGGATATTGCATCATAGAGGATGCATCTATGTACCTTCTTCCAGGGATTTGCATAATACTATTATACTAGAGGCTCATAGAGCCCCTTATAAAGTGTAGCCTGGATTCAAGAAGATGCATGTTGATTTGAGACAACTCTATCATTGGCCAGGAATGAGGCAACACATTGTATAGTTAGTGGCTCAATGCCTTAAATGCCAGAGGGTTAAGGCACAGCATGGTCATCTTGGAGGGCTCTTTCAGCCTCATGTGGTACCTATGTGGAAGTGGGATGTTATATCCATGGATTTCATTGTTCGTCTCCCTATGTCATCTCGTCACCATGATGCTACCTTGGTAACAGTTGACCAAAGTTTCCCACTTCTCACTTGTCCGTATCACTTTTACAACTCTAGCAGTGGCACAGGTTTTCTTGAGAGACATTGTCAGACTACATGGTATTCCTCATAAGATCATTTCTAACAGGGATTCTCTCTTTACATCCTCTTTTGGAGAGAATTACAAACAGCTCTGGGCACCAAGCTCAATTTTAGCACAGCTTATCACCCAAAGATAGATGGTCAGACAGAGATAATTAATCAGGTACTCAAGGATATGCTCTATATGTATGTTATAGATCATTAGGTTAAGTGGGAGGAGTACCTACATTTAGTAGAGTTTGCCTATAATAATGGGCATCATTCATCCTTGGGTATGCAGTTGTATCAGGCTTTGTACGGTACACCTTGCAGGACACATTTGAGTTGGGATAGGATTGAGGACAGGGTAACCATTAGACCACAGCTAGTTCTAGAGATGGAGCAGCAGGTAGCCTTGATTAGGCAGCGCCTCCAAGAGGTGCAAGATCGAAAGAAGAAGTAGGTCGATGCAAAGAGTACATATCAGGTCTACATGGTCAGAGATAGGGTTTTCTTGAGAGTGCGGCTACATAAGAGTCCAATCCATTTCAGAAAGGGCTCTAAGCTTGCACCTTGATTTGTGAGACCATATGAGATATTGGAGAGGATAGGACCAGTTGCCTACCATCTAGCCTTACCACCTAGCCTGTCACACATCCATGATGTGTTTCATGTTTCTATTTTGAGAAAATATATTTATGATGAGTCTCACGTGATAGATTGGGATGCCTTACAGGTGGAGTCAGATGGGCAGCTAGCATTGGAGCCTATTCACATTTTGGCACACTAGATTCTAGGCCTTCGAGGCCGAGAGTTGGACCAGGTTAGAGTTCAGTAGGATTTCTATGATGAGGTCACAGCTTCATGGGAGGACGTAGTGTAGATGAGAGCACAATATCCCCATCTTTTTTATGAACTCCAGGAGGGAGTTCAAGCCTAGGGGGGAGGATGTGAGGCCTCACTCTGAACCTCATCGTAGCTTTCCATATTTTTGCTTATGATAGACCTAGCACATGATACATTTCATTTTGATGCACTATGGACTTTATGGATTTTATGCTTTATATCATCAATTGATCATTTTGGATGTAGGATACTAGATACTCTATGATGCACCTAATGGACTATATTATGTTTCTATTTTGGACCTTTTATTTCAAGACATTTGATTTGGAAAAACATTATGATTATGTGATGGATTATTGATGATATGAGGACTATTTGAAAATTGACATTTAATTGAATTATCATGCAAAGTGGATCTTACTTTTTGTTATATGCTTAAATGAAATTATTATTGCTTATGACCTTAGGTAATAAATTTAATATGAAGATGTTTCCTTAAGGTTTTGAATATTATTTAATTCCTTATGAAGTATATTTTATCTCCTTGGGCTACTAATATTTGGATTTAGTGTGCAAGTATGAGACCATGGTATTAAAATCTGGGGAACCAAACATAGGTATATGTGAACTCAGTTAAACCAAGGTTGCATCTAATGAGAGATGAGACCTCATTGTATTGTGATTTAATTTGTAAACATAAATGTTTGATTGTTGGAGTTAGTTTCTAAAAATTATTTTCATATTTAATTTCTTTGTGTTTATGCCCAAGTGGATATGACATGTGTCTAGTGATGTGTAAATGTTTGTGTGTGTCACTTGACACTTGTGAGTGTACTTAAGACCATGACATGTCCAAAATGGGATTGGGTGTCCATCTACCTAGGATAGTGCCAAGTAGATCCCCATGTATTTTTCCTTGATTAGAGAGTTGGAGGTGAGGTCACTTTAATATAATTTCGTGAGTATGCTTTTAGTGGAATTTTGGAGGGTCACAAAAGTGCCTAGAGATGTGTTAGGGTCATTTTTAGGTAGCCCACTTGTTATACCGATGGGTAAGGGTCATTTTAAACCTAGGATAACCTTTGGTTGACCAAGAGACACTTCCAAAAGTTGGTTTCTCAAGTTGGACATAAATCAACTTTTGGGAAGCTTGATCTTGGAAAGACCACTCTTCCATTTTGATGCAAAGACCTTACTCACCTTTTTGATTTTCCCCTTTTTGGATCCATTTTTGAAAAGCTGTAAGAGACTTAGGGAAGAGAGACCAATAGGAGGCTTTCCTTTTCCCCATGAGTTTCTTGTGCCCTTTTTAGTGGGGACTCTCCATGTTGGAGAGTTTGAACACCCACTCTCTAACTTAGAGACTTGGCTAGAAGTGGAGAAGTTGGAAAAAGAAAGGACTTAGGCTTTAAGGGAGCTCTTCAACAAATTTAATTGTCATAAAATTGGAACTAGGTTGGTGGACATCTTGCATTTTTCTACTTGTTGTATTTTGAGTTGTAATGAAAATGAAGGAATCATGTTAGTGTGCTTGAAGAATGTAAGGATTGTCTTGGTGTTTTATGTTATTGTGTGAATCATGTTCTTGTTGATGTTTTCTTCCTTTGTTGTTGTTTTTTTAATTGGAGTTTTTGTTTCAAGGTCCACTCACCCTTGGGAGGGAAGAGTAGCCTTGGGGGTGGAGGAGTTTGACAGCCCTTGGTGTAGAGTCTCTCCTCAAGGAGGAGAGGGAAAAATCATGGAGTATGGGCTCCATGAAGCCATCCCTTATTGTTGCTTCTCTTGGGGGTCATAAGGGAATTTTGATGATTATGGGATTGATACTAAGATGGAGTTTTTTTTTGTGTAAGCCTTGTGAGGGCTTGGTTATAGCTTTTGGGTTTGGCCTTCTCCCTTGGGTATTTGGTCCACTTCACCCCATTTAGGGTTATGAGAGACTCATGGTGAAAGCCTTGGTTGGGATTCATTGTGTGAGAATTTTTGTTTGCATTGTGAAATTTTTATGTATGTAACCTACCTTTGTTTGATTCCCCAAGCTTGGGGGTGGCCTCATAAGAGGCCTAGGTTGAGAGGTGAGCTTCCCATGGTCTTTTTGGTTATTCTATGACAAGTTTTGGATGCATTGGAACCCTTGAAGGAAAAGGAGTAGAGCTTGATAAAAAAAATAATTACATGTTCTACTTATTTTGTATATGTAATGGCCTATGTGGCTAATGTAATGTAAACTAGTTTTCATGTAGTGAAAGAAAGGAGAAAGTAAACCTTTACAAGATTTATTTGAGTCTTCTAAATATTTGTAGAAGAAAATGCATTCTTATGTATTTGTTACTTTTATGAAAGAAATATAAGTATATAAGATTTCTTTGGTTTACAACTTTTTTTGAAAAATAAATTGGTTAAGTAGCATATGTTGAAGGTGGAAAATTTCTTTGTAGTTTTCCTTTTCTGATCAGTTTTTCTTTTAAAAAATAATAATAAGGGTTACTCCTACATTTATGCATGTATATGAGTTAATATAAATGTGCATTATTCTGGTTATTTTTAAAGTTTCCAATACGAATTCTACTACTTTTTCATCTTCTGATATCCCCTTGAAAAGAAATCTGCACATATCAGTTGGCTTATTAAACTGTCTCTAGGTATCTAAATTTATTTCATTTTACATAATTTTGCAAATAGGAATACTAGACTATATGTATAAATTATTCTACAATATATAAATTATATCCTCTTTTTTTTTGTTACAAACCAACAAATTTAACACAGTTACAAAATAAAATAATATTAAACTCCAAATTGTTGTGTAGATTAAAAAAAAAATGTTTAAAGTAATGTTGGATTCATACTTACTGCGATATTTATTTATATTTAAAAATAATAATCATATAGAACAGCAAGAATAAAATGAAATATAAAAAATAGGTTAAACTTCTTATATTTAAATAGTGAATAAAATACATTCAAAAAAAAAATTATTTTAGCAAACTGTACTTTTTTTTCATCTTTTTTTTTTAAAAAGTTATAATCAAACAACAGTGTGCATGTGAACACAGATATGTGTGTGTGTGTGTGTGTGTGTGTAATATAACATAATATTTAAATAAAAAATTGGAGGGAGGTTGGGCGTAGCCCAACCCCCCCTCTCACGGGTCCTATGATGGAAGGAGGGAGGCCGCGGCCCCTCCTCTCCCCTGTGGTGAGCACAGCCCACCACAGCTGCCACCACAAAAGGTGGCATTACTGCTGACACTCGTGGGGC
>MU226723.1:960339-1012101 GCA_018584345.1 Thuja plicata | reverse complement strand
TTGCATTCATATTTCCTTTCATAGACTAATATGCATTGCAATCATATAGATTAGATCTCATTTCCATGCATTCAAATCTCTCATTTCATGGTGTATTTGCAATAGACACAACTAGGTCAATCTGAGGACCTTCATTTTACATTTTTACACATCCATGACTAGAGAGATATGGATCGATATTTGAGGCCTAATTCTTGAGCAACCTTGAATGGAATGATTCATAGAAGTGTGACAACATTTATGCACACAATCCCCACCACAATTTTTACTTCCTAACAGGAGTTTTCTACAATATCATATCTCATGTTATGTGTCAAATTACTTTCATGAATGTTTCTATGAATGTTCGCATGTATGTTAATGTTATAAACTGATATAACTCACATCAAGAAAGTATAGATCAGATTGAATGGATATACAAATTGATTACAAAGGTTAATTGATAAAAGGATACAAAAATTTTATAGTTACTGACTCACCCCTCCCCTCTCAGTACATACTTCCAATTAATCCCAACAATGGTTCCTCAATAACCATAGGATTAAGAGTCAATGCACCATTATACTTTAGTTTTCCCTGAAAAATTATGACATGTTTCACATTTCTGAATATATGTATGACAATCCTTAAATATGCAAGGCCAATAATATCCTACATTCAATATTTTATGTGCAATGATTTTTTCTGAAAAATGTCCTCCACATTGTCCATCATGAAGATCCTTGAGTACTTCCTTTGCCTGATACTTATCTAGACAAAAGAGAAGTATACCATCCATATTTTTCCATTACAAATCACCTTGTATCAAAACATATTTAGATGCCTGCAATTTTATTGTCCTTTTCTTATTATCTGTAAGATTTTCTGGACATTTTATATGTTTTAAAAAATACACTATGTTAGTGTACCAAGGGCATCTTTCATTGCTTGTTTGAATTTCACTTAGATCCACTTGATTGACCTATAATGCATCCATATTTGATTATGCCATTAATCTTGCTAATCCTTGTCCTCTAACAATTTTAGTAATCTGAATTTCTATATCAAATTCCTGAATTTGATTCACCCATCTACATCTTCTTCCAGCGACCTCTGATTTTCTGAATATATCCTTTATTGTTGCATTAGGAACATAGGCTATCACCTTCACTCCTACCAAATAAGGCCTGAAAGATTTCACTGCCTTCACAAGTGCATAAGCTTTCTTCTCATTAATATCATAATTTAATTCAGAAGCTTGAAGACTCTTACTGAATAATTCTAATGGTTTTTCATATCCTTCATTATTATTTTGTAACAAGACAACAAAAATAGTGTGATATGATGCAAAATAAAATAATTGAAATGGTTTATCATAATCTGGAGACTTAAAGATAGTGGCTTCCTTAATTGCTTTTTTGATACTTACAAATGCTTCCAAAGCTTCATTTGTCCATTTCAAATTTGCACCCTTCTTCAACATCATTGCAATTGGTTTAATTATTTCTGAGAAATTGGGGACAAACCTCCTGACAAAGTTTATCTATCCAAAGAATGATTGAATCATTTTGACATTCTTAGGAATTTCAATTGCTTCAATTGCTTCAATCCTCTCAGGTTCTATTCTTACTCCATCTTTGGATACAATATGTCCCAATAATTTCCCTTTAGTGACAGCAAAATTACATTTCTTTGGATTCAACGATATCCCATATTCAAGGGATCTCTGAAAGATTTGTGCTAGATGTTTGCAATGGTCTTCTGCCCTTTTTTAATAAGCAGTTAATTCATCCTGATATACCACCATAATCACATCAATGAAATCTTCAAAGGCAACATCCATTGCTCTCTGGAAAGTAGCTCTTGCATTAGTGAGTCCAAGAGGCATTCTAGCATATACATAGGTACCCCAAGGTGTAGTAAATGCTATTTTATATTGTTCTTCTTCTTTAACCTTTACTTGGTTATACCCTAAAAATCCATCCATCATTGATAATAATTCATTCCCTGTGACCTTTTTCAATAATTCTTCCATGTTTGGGAGTGCATAATTGTCTTTTAATGATGATACATTTAAATTTCTGAAATCTACACAAAGCCTAATATCACCATTCTTTTTTCTCACAGGCACTAAGTTTGAAACCCATGTTGAGTGTCTGGTTGGCTTTATTATACCAGCATCCCTCATCTTGATTAATTCATCCTTCATCTTGGGAGCCAAAGTAGGGTTTATTGGTCTCTAGCTTTGTCTAAATGGTTTGGCATTAGGATTCAATGGTATCTCATGTTGGAAAATATCCTCTCGATAAGCTTTGACATCATCATAAGACCAAGAAAATACATGCTTATATTTTCTCAATAATTTAGTGATATCTGCTCTGATCTTGGGGGTTAAATTTTTACCCACAAATACTTCCCTTGGGGTTTCTTCATTTCCCAAGTTTATCTTTTCTGCTTCATCCATTTTGACCTCAGTGTTCTTCTTGTCTAATCTTGAGTCTTTGTTGTCAAACAATCTTTCCATTTCTACAAGACCTTTTGGAACTTTATTTGTTTTGAGTTGAATAACTTCCTGGCCAAACAACATTTATTTTCTATCTTCTGTTTCAACATGAGTATTTAAGTCTATCAATTGATCTTCATACTCCTGCTCACATGCTAGAAATCTGATTATATCTCTGTCATCTTTGAAGACTTGCCAGTTGTTAATTTTATCAGGTGTAGAAGGCCCGGTTTTACCTTCAAATTGAACTATATCCTCATATGGAATGTCATTATGCTTTAATGCTAAATTAGTCATAAATTCTGCAAGGATATTCTCTTATCTATCCATCCAGTTAATAGAAAAAGCATCAAAACATTCAATAGAATCCCATACTTCATTTCTATATCTTTTAATATGAGGTTGCTTAGCAACAAATTTACTTTTAACTTGAGAAACAATTAATTCAAAATCCCCAAAGACACTTAAAAATTTTATTCCATGTTTACTAGCTATTTTCAAACCAAGAAGGAGAGCTTCATACTCTGCAACATTGTTAGTACATTCAAAATCTAGTAAAAAGGAATATTTAAATATTTTCTTATCAGGGGCAAAGAAAATGACACCCGCTTGATTACCATCCTTGTAGCAAGCACCATCAAAATACATTCTCCAAATTGCATTGTCATTTACTTTTGATTACATTTTAATAGGTTCGGTATTAAGCATTACATCTTTCAAAATACTTACCTGAAATTTATCCATATCAGAATGGTAGAAGTGTGTGACCAAGCTTGGATCCACATCCTCAATAATATATGGACTTCTAGTCTCCCTGTCAATTCTTACATCCCTGCCATTTACTGGAATAGAATCATAAGAAAGATCTAATTGAATACTACCTCTTACTAAGCTAGACCATTGTCTAGTTAGGAGAATTCCATAATTGGCAGGAACATCAACCACAGTAATATCCATCTTATATGACATGTCAGGACATGTAGGAAATTTAAACTCAACATTCTTCATTATGCCTACAACAGGAATAGATCTATTATCCATAGCATAGCATCTACCAAACTTGGTATCAACATTCATTCCCAATTCTTTCCTTACATCATTAGGCATAATATTAACTGCAGCACCAGAGTCTATCATGCAATTCTTAACCACTATATTGTTTATCAAGAGAGTAAGATAGAAGGGATCAATCTCATTTCCATTTTTGCTTAAATTAGTTCCTAGATAAATAGTTGGAGGATCCTTTAATTCTTGGTTAAGATCTTCTTTATTACCTACATTAGACAATATTTTTAAAGCTTCACTTTTGCATTCAGGAATTTTAACAATTTCAAGAAAAGGAACAGATATTTTAACTTGAGATAATGCATTAGACATGAAATAACATTCATTGGGAAGAGATTTACTAACCACCTTTTCTCTTGCTATTTTTGGAAAATCTAGAGGTTCTACCTGTTTCTCTTGAGCAATGTTTTTGTGATTCAGCCTCCTTGGATCAGTTCTTTGGTCAGTTTTCCCTTGATGTGCATTTATTGATCTATTCCTTAACCTGTAATTACTTTTTGCTTCCTGCACTGCAGTTATTGTGTATGCTTTATTCTCCTCTTGCTCTCTTAATCTTGGAGTGTTCTCCTGATAATCTTCATATTGGTACACTCTATTTAGATCATCTCTATAGTAATACTCATTTGAAGAGCTATAATCATCATATCCCCACATAGGGTCTGTTGATAAACTATTCACTGTAGGTTGCTAGTCATTATTTTTTGCTTCATCCTCTCTCACATTTTGGGCAACAACATAATGTTCATAAGAATGTGGTAATTTGCAGGGTTCACACCAAGGATAGCTTTACACAAAATGGTTGTTTTCCTTAATGGATCAGGAGTGTGTAATTATTTGTTCACTGGTTTCCCATCCTTCCATTCTATGTTATAAGGCATATCCTGCAATCTATACCTATCACTTTTGTATGGCACCCTATTATTCTGGTTGTACTTAAAATTGTCTCTTCCATTATTTACTTGGAGGCCTTTCACCATATTCATAAGTTTGTCTAATCTATATTCTTACTTGTGTTGCTTAGGCTCTTTTGGATTGAACAACCGAGTGCCCTCCCTCTTAGTGATTATACCAAATGCCTTCCTATCATTTTCAATATCTATAGCAATCTTGAGAGCATGTGCCAAAGTAGAAGGCTTATGAGATCTGATTTCATAATTTGTCTTTCTATCAAAGGCACCCCATATAGAAATTAATCAGAAAAGCATCAATAGACTGAACATCTCTTGGAATCCTATTCAGAACCTTATTGAATCTTTTATTGAATTCAACCATAGATTCATTTTGATTTTTCTTCATACTTGTCAACTCATGTGAAGCAAAAGAAGTATCATTGTGATCACCAAATTGGTTTACAAATTCATCTAAACTAGATATGGATCTATCTGGTAGACTTCTAAACTATTCTGTTGCATCTTCTATGAGGGATTGAACAAAAAGTTTCATGTATACATCCTCATTGAATTCATCAAATTCTTGGATAACATTTTTCAAATTTACACAATGCACTTCAGCTGATTCTGACCCATTCCCTAAAAATTTTGGAACTGCACTCCTTAATTCATTTTTTATGTCATTAGGAAATCCCCTTATGCCATAAAAATCTAACTGTATGTATCTGTCAGAAGCCATTGGGGCTATATAATTGTTTCCATTTTGATTCACAAATCCATGCCTTTGATTCTGATGATTTACATTCCCGAATCCTTGGTTATTTCTTGGTCCAAAACTTGAGTTGATATTATTGTCCCTTGGACCATAATTTTGATCCCTATTATTATGATATCCATTATACATCCTTCCATTATTTTGATGTCTACATTGTTCATGTTGGTCAGATGAATTAGGGTTCACTCTATTATTGTGGGTATGTTGTTCTCCATTGTTCCACTTTCTCCAATGATCTCTCCTTTCCCCGTCATTAATATTTTTCTCAAGTCTTCCTCTATTGTCTGGTTCAAACGAAGGGTTAATATGATCATTGTTAAAGATATGCCCACTGTCCTTCCTATGAGGGGGATTGTAAACTTCATTTCTATCATCTTCAGAAGCTACTTCCTTTCTTGGTGATCTGATTTTGTCTCTCTGTATTCCCATTTTCCTTAGTACATCCTCTGGTTGCCTTTTAAGAGCCATGACCATTTCTTCATCTTGTGTTCCTACATCATCCATCTCACGAACCACAACATCCCATTTATTAATTCTTTTCTCCTTTTCAAACATCCCCAGATTTGAATTATGTCGGGAATCATGTCCTCCTTAGTAAAAAGGATTTAAATTTTCATCATTGCCCTCATGGCTATGATGGCTTGCATCAGGGAATTGTTCACAAGAATACTATTGATCATCCTTATCAGGGTATATCATATGTGGTGGATAGGACATCTTTGCACTTGGATTCCTACTCTTCTTTAGGCTTAAATTTAATTCAAGTTGATCTGGATGCAAAGATATTCTACCCCACATGAAAAATTAATAACCAAAAATATAGTACCAATTTAAATTGTAGAGTCGCCACCTTCTTCTTAGAAGGGAAAATTTTATTAAATCTTCTGGATTCTATTCTCCCAACAAAGTTTAACCTTTATTACCAGAAATTGTGAAAACTGTTCTTCAATGATGAATCCCCCCAATAGAGTCGTCAATCTATTGGTGCTCAAATCAGTAGATTGGATCTCGTATGGACTTGCCTATCCAATGCTGGGAAACCCAAGTGATCTAGCCAACTAACAAGGTTTAATTAACTCAATCTTAAAATTAATAACCAAAAATATAGTACCAATTTAAATTGTAGAGTCACCACCTTCTTCTTAGAAGGGAAAATTTTATTAAATCTTCTGGATTCTGTTCTCCCAACAAAGTTTAACCTTTATTACCAGAAATTGTGAAAATTGTTCTTCAATGATGAATCTCCCCAGTAGAGTCACCAATCTATTGGTGCTCAAATCAGCAGATTGGATCTCGTATGGACTTTCCTATCCAATGCTGGGAAACCCAAGTGATCTGGCCGACTAACAAAGTTTAATTAACTCAATCTTAAACCTTCTGCAATTTTGGCTCTGCAGAACCAAGGCTGGTAACCCTATACCTTAAAATTATCCTTCAAGATTCAAGGCCTTTTGTAGCAGATAATGGATCTTGAACACTCTCTTCCTCCAAATTGTGGCAAGGCAATTGAAATAAAACCTGAACTGAAAGCTGTAAATCACAAATGCTAACTGAAAGTATCAATATGTTAAGAATGTTTGTATATATGTAAATGAAAAGTACAGATGGATAGATTATCACAAAAATATGAACAATGAACCAAATGACCATAATACAATATAAATGCAAATTAGTGCCTTATTTCCTCACAGGCAATAGATTCAATATCATCCAATCCTTCGTACAAGCTCAGAGATAGTTTTACAAGAAAAAAATCATTTCAAAGGTGTTGTGGAATGAATATGCAACCTTAAAATGAATTCAAATACATCTAAATTGGATATTACTTTCTCAAATGACAGACCAATTGACTGAGGCCTCAATCAACAAGATTTAACCATGCAAGATGAGAAAACCAATTGAGAATAACAACTATGAATCAAATAAGGAAACATATACATCAAACTATCACTTTAAAGAAGTTCTAATGGTTTATCTGAGGGAATGATTGTAAATGAAAAGATATCTATTTCCACAGGTGAAAGAAAAAGGTCTACTCATATTATTAAATAAAAGAAATGGTACAATTAGTTCATGTTACAGTTGTTGATCAAAAACTATCTGATCTGACTATGGTAACCTCACTTTCCTAGAGAGAGAGAGAGAGAGAGAGAGAAAATGAGAGAGACCCCCTAGAGCCTTTGTATTGATCATGATATCCTTCATAAAAATTCCAAAGGATGCGAACAAGCTTCATATCAACATGAATGTTCATCTACTAACCCTAATCCCTAGATCAACAATTGAACCATAAAAAATACAATTAAGGAATGAATTATCATCCTTAAAACACAGTTATTGATCAAAATATAATATTCATTAAATAATTTGTTTAAAATTTGTTATAGATCTCTGATATATCTTTAAATTCTGTGTTATACATTTGATGTCTCTGACGTATCATCTCCCAGTATTTCGTGTAGATCACATTACTTTGTTATTTACCACCTTTGAAACCCTACACAATGATGCCGACGTATCAAATAATAACAAAAGCCCTAAGTTGACATGATAATATTATTAAAAGTGAAATAAAAATTAAAGAATAATAAATAAAATTTTGCGTCGTTTCCATCCAAGTCTTCTGCCTTTTGACCGATCCAGACATGTGTCATCCAATCACGCTCTCACAACAAATAAAGATCATGTAACTCTTCGTTGTGAGTGAACCTCGATCGTAGATCAGAAATGAACCGCACCGTAGATCCTCATATTTGTTCATATCAGCTTTCAGTGGGGCCAAGATACGTGACGATCAGGCTTAATCTCTTATACGATAGATCTTGTGCATCTTCTCATTAAGTCATCATGTCTACCGTTGATCATCACCAAATTTTCTCCATAGATCTCCTTCATTCGTTCCTCAAAATCTGTGGGTCCCAAAACACATGTCACTCAGTCACGTTCTCATCTTTGATAAATACCCTACAACTTTTCATCCTGAGAAAATGACAGTCATAGATCATATCACATTTGAACTGTTAGATCTTTACTATCTGCTTGCATCGGCCTTTTGTGGGTCCAGGACACGTGTCAAGATCACGTAATGGTTTGATGAGTAATCATCACGCATCTTGGCTTTAAGCCATTACACCCACCGTTGATCTTGTCTGACAGTTAAGCATTCAAAAAGTGTGTCATATAAGCCGATGTGAATCCTCGTCAACTCTTCCAATCAATCATATGGTGCCACCTGTATCCTCGTTGTCCTCTGCTTTATCTTTGATGGGCCCAAGACACGCGTCACTCAGGCGTAATGGCTTGATGGATAGATCTCATGCAGTTTTGCTTTAAGCGATTACATTGACCGTCCGATCAAAAGGTACTTGTCTGCTCTTTACTTTAACCCATGACTTTAACCTTTAACGGCACCTTGATCGTGGGTTTTCAAAATTCTTGTGAGTCTCCAAGTCGCGAGATCATTTCCTTAACCTCAGGTTTAATACGAGACTCGGCGACTACCATAAGGTCAAATCCAAGTTTGAATGAGATCAACGGAAAATGCTAACACTCTAAGACATAAGAGCATATTCCATGTCGGTTTAGTGATTACGCGACCCAGGCATTCTCAGAGTCATTTTTCTTTTAAAAAAGAAGAATATTCCTACAAAAAGGTCAATAAATCAAAGACCGCAAAAAGAAGGATAACGACTATATTTATGAATTCAAATATAAGCAAACCGCAGGATACAAGATTTAAAACATAGCAAATCTGATAAGGTAAATGTATGAATTAACCAGATAAATGCATAGATTAGGGCTAAAACAAGAAATAAATTATAAAAGGAAGGGACAAATGAAAGCATAAACCATAATAATGAATGTAGAAAATACTTCCCTGAATTGTTTAGCCATTCAACTTTGTCTGTAAATTTGGGTAACACTAGATGGATTATTAAGTTATAATCAAATCAGAATTTGTCTCAAAGACCAACCCAAGACAACCTTTATATGTGCTTGGGGAACTTATTTCTAGAATGTAAAGCTTTTTAGATTGAAGAACGTAAGAGCCATACATCAAAGGGAAATGAAAACAATATTCCATGACCTTATGGAAGATTATGTAGATTATATTCTTGCTAAATTAGGAGAAAGAGATGAACACTTTCCTATCCTAACAATTGTGTTTGATAGGTTGAAGGAGTAAATCGTCCACCTAAATCCTAAAAAGTGTGTTTGGGGTAACATATAGAAAAATCCTTGGCTTTATAGTGTCACATCGTGGGATGGAAGTGAATCCGACCAAAGTCAAAGCTATAATCGACATGCCACCACCCATGAACATTAGACAGCTTAGAAGTCTAGAAGAAAAATTGCAATCAATTAGAAGATTTATAGCATAGTTAGCTGATAAATGTCACCCCTTTTAGCATTTACCACATAAAGGCATTCCATTTGTATGGACTGAAAAATGTCAGGAAACATTCAAAGTAATCAAAGAATATCTTCTCTTAGCTCTAGTGTTGATGTAACCCATAGTAGATAAACCCCTCCTACTATACATATCACCAACGTCATTTATCTAAGAGAACTAGAACAACATGATGCAAATGGGAAGGAACATGTCATATATTATATCATCCAAACATTATTGGCATATGAGATTAACTATACACCAATAGAAAGAGCATGTCTAGCAATCGTCTTTGCTTCACAAAATCTTAGACATTATATGTTGATCCATAAGACATTACTAGTGGAAAAGATTGTTTGATTAAAATATCTCCTCAAAAAAGCTACACTGGCTGGAAGGTTAGCCAAATGAGTGATGATTTTGAGAAAATTTGACATTGAGCATGTATACAAAATATCAATTCAGGGTCAAGTCATCAAAAATCAATTCGCAAAGGCACCAATACTAGCTAAACATCATATATTGATTGAATTTCCAGATAAGAATATATTTACCCTAAAAAGACAAACACCATGGAAACTTTAATTTGACGAATCTTACACAAAGAATGGATTATGTTTTGGTATAGTATTCATCACACCACAAGGTGATTCTCTTCTTAAATCGTACATGCTGAATTTTGATTGCACCAATAATATTGCTGAATATGAAGCCCATGTCATAGGTCTAAAGACAATCATTCAATGGAAAGTCAAGAATCTATGTGTTTTTGGTGATTCACAACTTATCATAAATGAAGTCAATGACAACTATGATATGAAAGATGAGAAACTATTTCCATACAAAGTGATGGTAGAGGACTTCAAAATGTATTTTTATTGTATCACCTTTGATTAGATCCCTAGAGCACAAAATAAAATAGGAGATGCAATACAAACTATGGGATCCCTGTTGACATGCCTGATAAAGTTACACATTGTGAGTTCTTGGTAGAACAACTTATGGTTCCCACTTTTGAATTCTCAATATCTGAGTTTGTGTGTGAATTGTTTTTACTTGACTCTCTCTAGTGTCAGGACATATACCTATTTATGAGACCAATATATATCCCCGAACTTGTCTTGAAACTAAAATAAAACCTTTATTAGACAAGCCTACCGATATGTTATCATTGCTGACACCCTATATAAGAAAAATCTAGATGGTACACTCCTCATATGTCTTATTTTAATGAGGCACAAATGGATTTACAAGAGGTCCAAATTCATCAGAATGTCCACGCACCCAAATAACCAATTTGAGTCTAACACATGACACAACACCACATGTGATCCCTCTTATGTTAGCAAAGTACAGGTGACATAGTGTTGATTTATAGTCAAAATTTAGTGGAATGGTCACCCGAACGCAATGGCAAGGTCAGATCTTCCTCTACACTCTCCCACAAGCTGTGGATATCCTGCATCTTAATCGTGGCCCTCCAAAGGTTGAAGAAAAAAAAATTCAATGGCTATGCAATGAACTCTCTAATGGCTTAAAATTGATTAAGTACAAAGTAGATGTGCCTGAATATATAGGCAATACATGATAACCAATGGCCATCTTAAATTATTGGATCTGCATGAATATGTTTAGATCCACATGGCCATTGGTTATTTTGATTTTCGGCTCTTAAATTATTCCTGATCTGTATTTATTCTCAGAAAATTGTTGGAATATTTTTCTGCAAAATTTTGGGGCTAGAGCCCTTCGTTTTCTGTCAGAGTAGGAGACAACAAATGGATCATTAGAGTAGGAGACAAAAAATGGATCATACAAAATCACAAGTTGGACAACCAAACAACCATAGAGAACTCACAATTCTAAGATTTTTACTTTCTTCGTCTAAAATTAGGGGGGCGCTAGAATAATAAACAACAAGAAATCATCCCATGTGGTCAATGTGGGACTAAATAGACCACATTCCACCACCCTCCCTCCACCTCCATGGGACCCATCACTGCTCACTGACTGCAGATCAGTCTCTTCCAGCAATCACGAGTGACGAAACTTCTCACAACCCCCAACTCGTCCCATAATCGACAGCTCCCTCACAGTCATTCAATTCTGACACAACCTCACCCTCATCATCCCACCGTGACACAACATGGTATTTTTCTCCCAAAGAAGGTCCGAGTGGGATTTTTATTTTTAACAATCTGATCTCCAAACCCCGCAATACATGGCTCGGTGAATTTTTTGACGACACATAGTTGGCGTCTATATCAACCTGAGCAACACAGAGTCCCTGCGCAGGCTCGAGCTTTCATTTCTCAGCATCAATCTCAATGCAACAGATCTAGCCTCCCTCTACCTGTCCCACCAACCAAAGCACCATGCTTGTTGAGCATCCTTCTCTGAGCCTGCTAACTTCCAGCAAACGTGGGCATCCTTCCCTGAGCTCCCCGACTTCCAACAAGCTCAGTGAGTCCCTTCATCGAACAATATTCATCACCGCGACAGAAAAGGCACATTTTTCTTTGCGTAGGGAAGGTTTATTTTTACCAGAATCCATGCCGATCCAAACACTATCCCATCAGGTAGCCAAGCACCCAAATAACTAATTAGAGTCTAACACATGACACAACGCCACATACAATCCCTCTTCTGTTAGAAAAGTACATGTGACATCATTTCTTTGCTCGATTACAATTGACACTCATTTGAATGTCATTTTCAGGGGTTGGTATTTTGATGACCTCTAAGCCATCAAATTTAATCCTGTGGATTGAAAACATCAGCGCATTTTAAATTTTTTTTGACCCCCTTTCAAACCCCGATAGCTTGGTCATTTTAAGGCCTTTTTTTATGCAATTTTTTTTAATTTGGTTACTATGTGCAGGTATTATTCTATTTTGGCCTATTGTGGCACTTATAATTTATTGGTTTCTTGAGTGATCTTGTGTCTTATTTAGTTGAGTCTTCTATAGCTTCATATTTTCTATTGTAAACTTCAAAACTAGAAGTCCAATTTAGCCCATTTTGGCAAGTGGAAATTGCACACACACTATATATAAAGTTCCAAAATCATCATTTGGGGTGCGGGGGGGGGGGCTGGGGGCGGTTCTTTGATTGAGTGATTTTGGGATGGGGATGTCTTGTGTGATTGTGCTTCTCTTTGTCTCTTGCTCTTTTTTCATTTTGTGTCATGGGTTCTCCTAAATTTCCACTTTTAACTCCACAAAATTATGCATCACGGAAAATTAAAGTATGAAGTAAGATGATGGAAAAATTTAATTCAATATGTTGATGGAACGATAGTTGCAACAACTGATCCTAATGCTCAATTAGAATGGGTCAATAAAAATAATATAGCTCTTGGAATTTGAGAGTTTATGTAATAGATGACCTTATCTTCCATATTGAAGAATGTAAAAAAGTCAAGGAAGCGTGGTATAAATTTGCTAGTTTGTATGGTCAAGTTAATGAATAAATGGGCTACAAGCTTTCTAATGAGCTCATGCATTTGGATCCCAATAATTTTGATTCAATCCAAGATTACATCACAAAGGCACATGAGCGAAGAGCAAGGATCAAGGATTGTGGAACTGATAAAAAGGATGTAGAGTTAATGTATAATTTGTTGGCTAAGATTCCATCAGAGTATACATATTTTTTTCTTAGATTCTATACCCATAAGTTGACTTTAGGTGCTTCATACACTATGCCTTATTAAATCAAAGTTGATAAGCATGGGGATTCTCAAGTCTTCAAAGTCTATGACATTGGTGGCCAATCAAGGGAGTCAAGGAAATCAAAGTCAACATTCTCAAAAGAATAAGAATTGGAAGCCTAAGTATCAACAAGAAAGAGTACAATCAACCTCAGCACAACAAGGAACTTCTACATCATCTAAAAAGGGGGGATCTTCAAAGAAGGAGAAGTGGTTTTGTGCATATTGCAAAAAGGATGGACATGAAGAATACTTTTGTTATAAGAAGGACATTGATAAATTAAAGAATCTTCTTGTAAAGAACAAGATGAATTTTCCTTCTAGGATGTCTATCTCAACTTCTCCTTCACAAAATTTAGAAAAAGATAACTTGGAAAGGGTCACGTGTTTGTCACACAAAAAGGAAAAGCATTATATGCTTCTTCAAGTCATGATTCAGGGAGATGTCTTCTAGATTCGCGGGCTTCTCATCATATGGCTTCTTATCTCAACTTAATGTAGGAAACTTGATTTTATAAGCATTCACAACCTTAACATAATGTTCAAAAAGCCTTTCCTCTTCTCCTAGGCTTTCCAAAATAATCAAATTATGGATTTCTTTTGCATTCTTTGAAATTATTTTTACCTCTTTATCTTCCTTGTGAACTCTCTGCTTGGGTTTCTTCACCTTTGTATGCCTGCTCATCTGCAAATCAGAAAATATATAGCATTAATTCTTTGTTTTTAATAACTTGCAAGCTGAAAAACACATAGAACTCTACGCATAATTTAACAAGATAATACATACTATTTTAAATAAGTCTACGCGGTACTTTGCAGCACTACTCACGGTATTTGAAAAACTACTACGCACTACTTAAAGCAGATTAGACGTAAAATAACACTTAAAATACGTTAAAACATAGCAACAAAGGCGTGAAATAACAAATTGAAAGCATTAAAGGAAAGGTTTTAGGTGTTGTTTGACTGTGTAAAGGCATGGATTTTCTATCAAAGGAGTCACTTAAAGCTTGGCACGCGTTGAAAGAAGGTAAGACAAGAAAATAAAAGTGATTCTAGGCGTGGCTTTGTTGTGTACACACGTGAGCATTTATCTCACAGATGTTGTTGTACTTGCAAACTACAAAATGCAACAACAAGAGATACAAAAACATGCAAATTATAATGAAAAACAAAAATTAGAGGCTTAAAGCCCCATGGTGGGTCCCATTTGTGTATATAGAAACTATACCTTCATGAAATTAGTTTGAAATTTATTAATTCTATGGAAAGATAATCTAAATTTAAGCAAAGAATTGGCAAATAAACAAGAAGCATTGCATGGTTCTCTAACTAAGCATGCTAATGAAGCTCTCATCCTTAATCTCCATCAATGACAGTCCTACAATGAGAAATGATGATTGATATGTCTAATCTAGCTCTCAAATTCCTCAAATTGTCATACAATTCATTCAATTTCGCTCTCAAAATGCACTATTATACTAAAAAATGCTATGATCTCAAAGTGATTTCTCTATAGTATAGATGCAATTGCTCATGAATGTCTAGGATTCTTAATGCTCTCAAAATGCTTGGTATTTATAAGGTAGATTTAACTTGATCATGATCCAAGCTTGGTTGAGTTAAAGGCTTTCAAATGGTTTCGAATGGAGAGACCATTTAAATGTTGGTCTCAAAGGTTCTGACAAAGAGACAAATTGAGTGGTGAGGATGTTGAAGGGTTAAATGAGTGATCAAGATTGCAGAGTTTGGAGTGATCCATGTGCTTTCAATTCTTGATTCTCATTGGCTCTTCAATTTTGTGTCTCCTTTGTTCAAAGAAAATAGGATTTAACTAATTCAATTAATTAATTAAATTATCCATGTAAGGGAATGGGTTGAATTTGATTTTTGATTTAAACTATATAACTAATTGATTAAATTAATTACATAGTTTTGATTAATCCCTTTTAGGCTTAGATTTAATTAATTGATATCTTTATTAGTTGATCCTTTGATTTCGATTTGATTTAGTCCCATTTATTTAATTAAATGCCATTTCATTTGATTAGTACACCTAACCAAATTTAGGTGTCTACAGTTGGTTCTTGAGGAGTTCAGTCATAGCTTTTTGTTCTTGAACATTAAGTGCTGCAACGATATATGTGACCTTTGGATCTTCTTCTGTGCCAAGATTGATTGTTACTATGTCCTCAATCAGGATGGAGGATTTTTCTGACTGTAGTGACATGAATGACAGGTCAACTTCTCCCTCCTATAGTGCCTCAAAAAGGTTTTCATGAGAGGACACATCCTTTATTTTCTCTTTTTTATCATCCGAAGGTGCCTACGAGAGGTTTTCACCAGGGGATGTTTTATCTTCTTTTTTATTTTAATTTTAATTTTATGTTTTGCGACTAAGAGTGTTGACCTGGCTACCAAAGTAGGCTTTCTCGTTGTAGTGGATATGATGCTCATACTCTTAGAGATTCTTAAGTCCAAAGAGGGCTAATACTGCCTCATCTGAATCACATGTGTCTAAAGATGGTAGTGAGTCTTGTTGATCCTAGTAAATTAATTCGAGGTTTGTAAGGGGAAGGTTGGGGATGAAAGGTCAGCTTCAGTGATGGTAAGGACACGGACAACATCATCGAGGTCATCTTCGATATATTGGAAAGGTACTTCAAAGAACTCCTCTTCAGTGTCTGAATCATATTCAACTAAAAAATAGTCTTAGCGAAGTTGGTATTAGGTATTAAGGAACCCAATCCTTTACCTCATGGATAGCTTCTGGTTGTAATGAGTGTTCTTCTTCCTATTTCTCTTGCTCTGAAACCAACACCATGATACCCCATGCTTTCAACAATGGGAGCGACTTTGATATATTTGTCCCTAGGGAAAGTTACTGGTTTTTCTTCTTCTTCTTTGTAAAGCCAATCTAGGACATTAAACTTCATATGTTCATCGGATAAGGATCCCCAATGTTCAAAAGTAGAGTAGTCTTTTTGCATTTCATGATGTCTTTGTTTTCGGAAGGAGTCAGTTGTGATGGTTTTCCATAGGACTTTGGGGATAGATGGAGTTGTCCAATGCACATAACACTTTCAAACTTGTATTCTCCCGGGCCTTGATTCGTGAACGTTGTTTTCTTCTTGGGCTCAGGAGTCTTATCTTCAACAACTTTCTCTTTTCTTTTGGATTGTTCTGGAGGATTTTCAGACGTTCCTTCAGTAGTCTTTGGCTGGATAAGATTATCCTTTTCAATAGGTCAGGAGAATTCATCCAGAGGACAATAGTTGGACTATTTTCCTTCCAATCTTTTGCAATATTGAAAGGGCTCAGGATCTCTGAGAATAGTGATTTATTTTCCATGATGTGTAAACTTTAAACTTTGATGATATGTAGAAGGTACACCTTTAATAGCATGTATCCATGGACATCCCAATAAGATGTTATATGGCAGATCTAGATCAAGCACATGGAAAACTATTTCAATCAAGGCTGGGCCCACTTGTAAGGGGAGTGTTATCAAACCTTTTCTCTCCCTTTCTCTATCATTGTAGGATTTTACTGTGATTCTTTTATTTACATCAAGAAGGTCTTCAGAAAGACCGATATTTCTGATCATTTTTAATGTACACAAATTGAGGCTAGATCCACCATCTATAAGGACCCGTTTGATTTTAATGGAGTGGATTTTGGCTTCAATATGAAGGGATTTATTGTGATGGAGGTCTGGGCCTCAAAAAATTTTGTCAGTGAATACCAAATGCTCTTGTGCTGCTAGATTTCTGATCATAGCTTGGAATTGGGATGCGTTGATATTTTCAGGGACACGAGATTCATTAAGGGCATTTTCAAGGACTTCTTTGTGGATAGGGGATATTCACAAAACCTCAAGAATAGATATTTGTGAAGGCGTCTTCCCTTACTGGGCCAACAAATTATAGCGTGAAGTAGGCCACATAGCTGTTGATGGTGTGGGCGATGGATTTGCATAAGTTGATGGATTATTGGCAGCCTGGATAGTAACTTTGGGTCTTTAGGTAGTAGGGTGTTCACGTGATTCTCAGATTCTTTAATGCATCCACAAAGGGAATCAAAACCAAAGATATCATTTTCCTCTAGACTTCCACATGTGGGATCATTGCATGTGATGGCGTTCGTGGAGTAGTCATAAGGAATAGCATTGGATGCATTATTTTGATTATGTTTAGAGAATGGTTCATTGTAAAATTTTAGTTTGGTATTGGATGATGATGGGAGTCCTACCAGGCATACCAAAATGTATATGCTGAAAACCTATCTGTTGGGATCACACTCAGACATGCAATCGTTAGGCAAATAAAATCATTTCATTTTACATCAACAATATCTAAACATTAATCAAAGCAAAAGCTTCCACCATAACCTCCGATGAGCCAAACAAGGGCACCCAAGCCTTGTTGATTTGCTCTTAGAGAGGTTTGTGGGTGTGCTCTCCCAACACAATGCAATATCCCACTATGATTGAAATGATGAAAAATGATGCAAACTAAGTGCAACACTAAATGAAAATGGATGAGGAAGAGCTCAAGAACAAGTATGAGGAACTTGTCTCGAGCCTTCAATAGAGTAATGAATATGAAAGTATATGATAAGTAAATGATCTAAGATTAAATGCAAACTACAACTATGAATGAGATTCAACTACCAAACAAGTTAGTCAATAAAAGCTCTAGATGCACTAAAATCTCTAAATGAAAACTAGCATAATAATTCTAAATACAATAATGATGGGGTGAATTACTCTTGGCAAGGCTCCTATTTATAGGATTTTGAAGGCTTGAGTGAGGTGGAGCACATGTGACATCCACATAGGTGCCACATGAGAGACACATAAGCCATGTAAGAGGCCAAGTTTGCTCACACATGTGTGAGCAACTTGAGATGTGATGGGTCACTGTGTACTTGAAGTACACATGTAAGAGGTGTGTAAGATATGTCATAGTTTTAGTCCAATGAAACACTTTTAGAAAGTGTAAGAAGGTGTCATCAAAGTTGTAAGAAATCTCGTTGGCACCAAATTAGTATTATTTGAAAAAGTCAATATTTGAAAATTTTCTCACACATGTGTGAGCATATAATTATGACTAATGGGTGTAGGAATCCTATAATTAGCCTAATTAACCTTAGTGAATTAGTGACTGGGTTTATTTGGTGAGAGTAATGTGAGGTAGGGTAGGATCTAGGTTTAGATTTAAAATTAATCTAAATTAAATTTAGACTAATTGTGGATTAGAAGAATTTAAGTATATGAGGGAATAAATAAATTAAAATTTATTTAAAGAGGATTTTAATGTGGGAAGGTATTAAATTAAACTTAATACACTTAAGGGATAATTGTTCAAATTAAATTCAAATACTTTAAGATAATGAACTTAATTTAATTAAATAAATTTAATTAAATAAGTGGAAGAATACAGCAAATATAATTAATTAAAATTATAATGTTGCAAGGGACAATTTTAGGCGTCTACAATAAATTAATAAATTAATTAATTCTTTCATTATTTAGATTACGTAGTTAACTCACAAGATATAATATAAATATAAATATAAATTTATTTAATAAAATTATAATTATTATATAATAACTATAATTTTGATAAATAATAGACTTAAGATTATATTATTATTTTAATAGATTAAAGATGGCAAATGTAAAATTAAATACATACATGATTTAATTATCTACTATAAAATAGTGTATATCATAAACTTAGAATATTATATTATATTTTTAAAGATTAAATAACAATTTTAAGTGTTATGTATGTATGTACACACATATATACATACACAGACATATATATACATACATATGTGTGAATGTATGTATGTTTGTGTGCTACATCTTGTTTGAAGAAGAAAGTGCCTCATAAAGTAAATAAGAAACCTACAAAATTAATTAGGGCTAGAGAATCTTGTTTGAAGGAGAACGATCACATGAAGTAAAAAAGAAACTTGCAATATTTAGCCGATAGGCTTTTCTTGGGGAGAAATCATTGATCAAATTTTTGTCTCATGCAGAGAAAATCAGGGAGCCAGAAGTTTCTCACTTTCCGTGAAAATTTGAAGTGCGTGGCAATTTGTTTTTGCTTAGGATACTACGCGATTGAAGTGTTAAACTTGACTTCAACGAATTAAGGGGTAAGTCAAATGGATGTATAGACTCTAACTTTTGATGTCGGTAACGAAAGCCAAGTCAAGTTGGCGTATTGACTACAGCTATTTTTTTTGTTATGGTTTCCCCACAGCAAATCATTTTCTTGGCTTCTTAGGACTGTCCTCCTTTATTATTAAACTGTCATTCATGTTCCCTCTTTGAACTCATTTCTTTTCACTGGTGTAAGTATGATGAAAATAGACAGACTATCCCTTCATCTATACCAGTCTCATCAATTCCTTTCTCTTGCCTTCACAATTTTCATGTCATTCCTCTCTCCTTCATCCTCAGCTTGTCTAGAAGAAGTCTTCCAATGCGGGAATCAAACATTCGAGTATCCCTTCGGAGCAAAGAGCAACAACTGTGGTGACCCTGTTCTTCAGCTTGACTGTGATCATCAACTGAATATGACTCTAATTGACATCAGCAGCCACCAGTATTACCTTCTCTGCCAATGGAAAGAGGCTCCAGTCAATCCCATTAGAATAGTTGATACAAATATGTGGGGAGATTCTTGCAACCCGTCGAGCAGTAAGCATACAATGGAATTATGGTCTAGCCCTCACTTTCACATTTCTGATGAGTACATGAAAATAAGTTTATGGGGAGAGTGCAGAGAAGAGATCACAGAGTACCCGGCCACTGAAGTGTATGCTTTAGAATGTAATAATAGTTGGTATTATTCTAAGATGAATTTTGATACGCATTGTAAATCAATAGTGCATCTGTCTGCTAAAAAATTTGACATAAGTAATAAACCATTGCTTGGAAGTATATATAATGGATTAAAAATAATATGGAGTATCAGCGAAGGCTGTGAGCACTGTGAGTCAAAGAAAGAGCTTTGCAATTACGACATCAGTAATTTAACGCAATTGAGTTGCAAATCATGGAGCCCTGGTAAGAGTCGTACATCCTTGTTTGCTCATTTGTCAAACTTTTATATCTACACAAAGACTATTTTAGCTATATTTCCTAACCATACTAATGATAACTATCTCTGCCATTATTTATAATTGAGACCATGCAGGTGGGTCTGACACTGCTTATAAGACTGTTATTGCTCTTAGTAAGCATCCCTTCTTCCTTAATGTACACAATTCATTTTTCTCATCTCTTACATTATCTTCCTCATTTTTATGGGACTATTCTGAAATATTACCTAGTTTAACATCTGTAATAAATTTTGGTTAACAAAAACTAAATAACAAAATGTTAAAATAAAATTAATTACTTAAATATTAAGAAGTGTAACATCTAATTAGAGTGTTCTAATACAGGTAGCTCCCTGGGAGGAGTCGCACTAATGGCGGCACTAGCAGTGCTTTGTATTTGGTATGTAAAGAGAAGAAAGTGACTTCATACCCGCGAGTTTGTCAGCGATTACAGTAATTATTATCGGCGATTACAGTAATTATCAGAAAAACGGAATTGAAGCAGGTTACCCAATGCATACGATAGGCAGGTTGACCATATTTCTGTATGAAGAACTACAGCAAGCAACAAATTTCTTTGACGAGAAGAACTTACTTGGAGGTGGAGGGTTTGGCGTGGTATACTTGGGTAAACTTTAGGACGGACGATCTGTAGCAGTGAAGAGGCTTTATCAGGATAGCTCCAAATCAGTTGAAATATTCATGAATGAGGTACAAATATTGTCATCCCTCTCTCATCCAAGCCTTGTTTGTCTATATGGCTGTACGAGTCCGCAGAGTCCAATGCTACTGCTTGTTTACGAGTATGTGCCAAAAGGGACTTTTTCTGATCACCTTCATGGTAGCTGAAGAACTCTCGCAGGCCTGCCTTTGGCAACTTGCCTAAACATTGCCACAGAATCTGCTCAGGCCTTGGCGCATCTCCACAACATGAATCTGCCTATACTTCACAGAGATGTGAAATCTACTAACATTCTTCTCGACGAACATTTCAAAGCAAAAGTTGCAGATTTTAGGCTTTCCGGATTGGTTCCTCTAGATGTCTCACACGTCACAGCTGCTCCTCAGGGCACACCCGGGTATGCTGACCCAGAGTACCATCAATGCTTTCAGCTCACTAAAAATCTGATGTTTACAGCTTAGGAGATGTTTTGGTGGAGATCACCTCTGCGAAAGTAACAGTTGATTCTATGCGAAATAGAAATGAAATCAGCCTTGCTAACATGGCCACCGACAAGACAAGAAGAGGTGAGTTGGATGAATTGGTCGATCCAGATTTGAAGATTGAAAGAAATCTTGTAGACTGTGGAAAACTATAGATATGTTCTTTACTAAATCTTTATCTTTCAATAGATTTACATACATTTTACTCGAAACTTATGAATAATTATGTTTATCCTCCTTAATTAAGAATTCAATAGATTTACATACATTTTACTCGTAACTTATGAATAACTATGTTTATCCTCTTTAATTAAGAATCCAAGAGAAATGTACATTTTACTCGTAACTTATGAATAACTATGTTTATCCTCTTTAATTAAGAATCCAAGAGAAATGTACATGATAGTCCATTACAATTTGACCTTACTCCAACTCATCCTAGCACAACAGTGATAAGCAGTTGGAAAATCAAGTAATCAATGGTAATTTTACAAGAAGTGTTAAATGAAAGGGTTAATAGCAATTTTAATAGGTCATTTTTTAACATAGTTTAAAAATAAAAAAACAAACCATAAGAATTGATATTATAAAACTAAACTCTCAACAATAAAAAAAAATAAACCATAAGAATTGATATTATAAAACTAAACCCTCAACAATAGGTATGCAACTTATGTTTTTCTAAACAGTCAATCAAGAAGTCATAAAAAAGCTCTTTAGAATATACTAAAGAACTACATAGTACTGAACAATTAGATACCAAACACATGTATAAGCCTCTGGTCTTGGCTTCAAGGAGCACATATTTTTTTGCCTTCCTTAGACAAGGTTGTAGGCACAACTTATTCCTGCAATATTAGCTCCCACTACCACCACATCTACATCCTTCTGGCTCTTAGGGAACTTAGGCCTCAAATCCTGTTGATATGATACAGTATGGCCTAATTAAGGTATAACATCATGTCCATCTTTGAAATGATTCTCCATTTGGGATGATGGGCCTCCAGTCATGGACATAAACTTTCTTATATTAACTCTACCACTCTTCTGCAAAAACATTAACGCCCATTATAACTAACAACTTCCCAAAACTATTTTACCTACATGATTAAAAACATAGGCACCAAATCATCTATATGAACCCCATTATAACTAACAACTTCCCAAAACCATTTTACCTACATGATTAAAAACGTAGGCACCAAATCATCTAGATGAACCCCATTATAACTAACAACTTCCCAAAACCATTTTACCTACATGATTAAAAACATAGGCACCAAATCATCTAGATGAACCCCAGAAATGACTAATTCCTTCTAGTTGTATACTTCATCTTCTTCTAATATCACTTTTTATATTCTATTTTTGTTCACTTTTTTTTAATGTTCTTTTTTCTTTTTCAATTTAAATGAATATTTTTAATTTGAAAAAAATAATTCTCTTTAGATCTTTACTAATTTTCCATAATTTAGTACTTTGTAATCCTTTTCTTAAACTTCTTCAATCATTTTATTTTTCTAACACCATTATTCTATTTTTATCTTAAAATGAATGTAAGGCCTCATTTTATTTTTCTAACATCATTATTCCATTTTATTCTATTTTTATCTTAAAATGAATGTAAGGCCTCACTGCTGGATTATAATTTTAATGCAATATTGCGCTTTTCACCATCTATCTGACCATCTAGACTATAATTAAATGTCAAACATTATCAAATGCTAAAACGTGCCTGCACCAAAGAAGTGTATTTTCATTGGTCAATCTTTTTTGTGATGATTTTCATCGTTCTTTCTAACACATGCAACATTGTCACATTAAACCCCACCTCTTCCATAACCACCCCTTATATTAACTTATATATAATTTCCTATCGGCTAACCCTTGCACCTCCTTTAGGTGCAAGCGCTAGTAATTAGAATCTTTCTCTCAATAGTAGTAACTACTTTTTAGTTTAAAAATTTGAATTAATGCATTAGATGTGAGGCTAAAAACTACTCCATGAATTTAGATTATTTTATCTCACTTGTCAATCATATTAAAAAAAAATTAATTAATTATTTATTATATTATACTTATTTATTTTGTTGAATTATATTCCTAATTGTTTTTGAAAACATCCTCTTGATGTTTTTAAACAAGCCCTACCCTTATAAGGGCTCCCACGAACCTCCTTGTGAAGGCTGAACACATCGATTGTTGACGTGAAATTTAAAAGTAATCCGGTAATCAACAGAATCAAAGGCCGAACGAACAGATCCGTCCAGGAAGGTAACGGTAAACACGGTTGAACCAAAATAAAAACACATAAAGAGTTGTTAAACTTGAGTTTACGTCTTTTAACTCCGTGCATGAGTCACAATCTGAGGTTTAGTTAAGGGGGGAAGATGATTAATTGAATTTGTGAGCACCAAAACAAATGGATTTTTGTTTGAACGGAGAAAATTGGGTGTGGATTTTTTATTTGAACGGAGTAATCGACTTGGTATACCTGCCTCATCTACATTAAGTAACTTGTTTATGATTTTATGAATGTTGATGACGATGGCAATGACGATGGAGATGAAAAATAGATGAAACGAACTGTTCGATCCGGGAGAGAGGGGACAGCAGGATGGAGAGGGATAATAACAAGTGGGGGACTTGGGAAGAACTGCTTCTGGGAAGTGCAGTGAAAAGGCATGGAACAAACAATTGGGATTCCGTTGCAATGGAGGTCCAGGCCAGGAAGTTGTCCCCATTTGCTTTCTCTTCACAGGTGAAAATTTCATGCCAAGTACCCTGCTCGCCCTTTCTCTCTCCTTCTTCCGATTATCACTCACCAATTGCAAGGTTTTGTTTCTGTGTAGGATTGCAAGGTCAAATATCATTTCCTCCAAGGCAGATTCAATAATACTTGCAGGTGGGTGGGTTTCCTTTTTGGGTTTTTTTCTCCTTCTCTTTTACTGAGGTGGGTTTGTTGAGATTTGATTTGGGTGGCTGCAATTTGCAGCAACAGCAATGGCATACCATGGCTGGAGGAGCTCAGGAAGCTGAGAGTTGCTCACCTCAAGAGAGAGCTTCAACGCTATGATGATTCCATTGTGTATGTCCGTATGTGACTACCATTGGATTTTAGTTTCTGATTTGTAATGGGATTGGGTATCTCATGACTTTTGCTTGTGTTGCAGCTCTCTGGAGTCGAAGCTGAGAAGGCTCAAGGGCGAACGGGAGCAGAGTTGTGTGAAACAGGAAGAAGATCCATGTTTGGGCAAGGCAGATCTGCAGTCGGGGTTGCAGGGGAAACAAGATCCGCCACAACCAGAGGTCCCTTGCGTTGAAGCTTCTGTCCCCACATCCTCATCCATTCCCCTCAAGTCTGGGGTTGAAGGTTGTGCGCCAGCCTCCCCTTTGGATTCCTATTACGGAAGCTCTGAGACAACAGCCAAGGACCAACCTCGCAGGACGAAACAGGACTTGCCAGATTCTACGGATGTGCAATCCGAAAGACTGGTGAGGCCATCAGGTGATGGCCTTCAGGAGGGCAGCGCTGAATCCAGAGAAATTGGAGAGGACCAAGTAGAGGAGGAAGCCGGAAAAGGAATCTCCGAAAACGGGGGGAACAGAAAAGAGGGACCGTTACCCCGGCCTTGCGATTCGAGTGATGTGTTGAGCTCTGCAGATTATTCGACCAGAAGAAGGAGAAAGGGGGATGGGGATGGCGATGGCGATGGCGATGGCGATGGCGATGGCGATGGCAGCAGCCATGAAGATGAAGATGAAGGTGAAGGTGAAAATGTTGAAGGGCAGGAGAAGGATTCTGTTGGAGGGTCCCAATGGAATGAGCAGCAGCAGCAGCAAAAGTGTTCAGGCGAAAGCCAATGTGCGGAAACAGATGAGATGTCCAGCATGAGCCAGAGAAGCCGAAGGGAGGCCAAGGTACCTGGCAAATTGCTCCCTCTCCTCGAGTGTTTGAGGACTATCAGTGCCCACAAGTTTGGCTCCATCTTCAAACATAGGCTACAATCTCAGGTTGGATCACTATGCCCTCTTTTTATGACTACCTTTTGAAACCCAAAGTTCACAACTGCACTTTTGGGCCTATGCCCAAATTTCACAACTGGACTTTTGGCCCTACGCCTCAAAACTTTTCCATTATAACTAACCTCACCGACAGTTGTGGCCTAATGCTTTCAGGCTTTTCATGCCCGGATCAGGGTTTTGTAATTTGTTTTTTCGAGTATAAATTGATCTGCTGACGAGTATCAATCACTCAATTTATTTATATTTTTGCAGGGCGAGGCCTATCGGAGCATGATTCGAAGACATATGGACTTAGGTATGGTGAGATCAAAGCTAGAGGAAGGCTCCTATTCCGGCAGTCTGGAATTCTTCAGAGATGTGCTTCTGGTGTTTAACAATGCGCTTGTGTATTATTCAAAGTCTTCTCAGGAGTTTATAGCCGCATATGTGCTTCGTGAACTAGCCACCAAGGAAATGGAAAACATTTTCCAAACAGAGGCTCTGTTGAAACAGGAAGGCCCATCCACCAGAAAGAGGGAGCCTAGAAAGGGTCCGGAGCTGAAGCCCATTATCGTTTGCAGAAAGAGAAGTGCAAGTGGTGAAAGCCATGTAGACCGTCCTAAAAACACACAACAATCATCAACGTCTGCTCTTGCTGCCACACAGATGCAACAGTCTGAAAGTGGTAAGCAAGTTGAGATGAAGGATGCAGAGGTCGATGAAATCAAGGCTGCAAAAGGAAAAATGGAGGAGGGCTCAAAAATCCCTGCACAGGCTCCTCTTAACAACACTCCTGATTCAAAATCACAAGAGAAAGCTCCAGATGCCATGGTGGCTAATTCAAATTCAATCACAGCCAATGCTAGACAGCAGAGTAAATCACAACATTTGGCAGGGGGCTTGAACAATAATGTTATAGATACGCACAATCCTGACCGTGCCATTACAAAAAACACAAAGAAAGCTTCCAAAACTGACTCTAGACAGGGCAGCAGCAACAACATCCATGATCTGGGTGAGTTTGTTGCATCGAACAAGATCTCCGAAAGCGCTATTAGACCAAAGAAGAGCGGTAGCATAAAGATTGAACCTTCCAAGATTCGTAGCCCAATTATGGAAACCAAGATCATGAGCAGCAGCAATAGACAAGACAAGAAGAAAGATCAAGAGTTGAATATGCCTCACAAGCAATCACTAACAGCCAATGCTACTATTCAAGTACATTCTCCTCTGAAGAGGGGAGTCGGAAGACCACCAAAACATGCTCAACAAAAACCACCCCAGCAGCAGCAAGGAGAGGAATCCGAACTTATAGTTAGCAAACCAAGGAAAAAGGCTAGAAGATGATTATGGTTTTGATGGCACACATATCAACTGATTTAGGTAGCTGCTTCCTCATTGGAGCCAAAACTTAGAAATTATGTTCATTTACCATTTGTAACTTGTAATGGTGATTAGAGTTCTAAGTATTGATGCCCTGTACTTTACTCCTGCCTACTCAACATACATTGAAATGCTTGCTTCTAACTTAGCTATGTGTATTTGTCAAATCTTTTTGTACATAACTGTTTAGCTGTTTGATATGGGAGTGTGATGTCAGTCTTATTTCGGTTCTATCTTTTACGATTTTGGGACCTGCATTCAATAAGACTTGATTCCTGTTGAATTATTTCAAACCATTCAACTTCACCAACAAGACTTGATTCTTATGGTGAGCTATTTGAAAATTGAAACCATTCAACTTCACCAACAAACAAGAGTCAATCGATATTATGTGTCGACAATTTTTAAAGGAAAACTCTTATTTTATAAGAGATGTAGTTCAATTTATTAATGGAATTAAAAATTCAAGCCCAAATTCTATGGGGTTGAAAAATTCATTAGTTTTGTTATGAATATTAATAACTGTGCCTAATCCCATTGTTTTAATAGAATCATTTAATATGTGGATGATACTTGACTCAAGAATAACTCATTTTTTAAAGCTTTTCATGAGTTTTATTTAACAGCTTTACATTTGTTTTTAATATTTATCCTATCTTTTAACTACCCATATTTCTAGGTAGTTGTTTTTATTAGTCATTTATTACATTCATGGTTGCTCACATATTCATACATTCAATCTCATCTTTAAGATCAACACTTGTTTGAATCCAATCTCACAACATCTAAGTTTAATCTTGAGGGTTCCCCCAAATTTTCAAATCCAAAATCTATATCTTAGTGAGAGCCAACTTCATGCTCATTAGTGTGAAATTATTATGGCTGTTCAATGGGTAAAAGTTCAAAACTTTGCATGAAAAAATGACATTTATGTTTAAAATAATCTAAATTAATGACAATCTTTTTTTTTTTTTTTAAATGAGCGATGGATGTTGCAAAAGAAAAAAAAACATACAATTCCTCATAGCAACTTAAAAATCTAATTTATGAAAAAAAATTATTTTTTGATAAATATAAGTCAAATTTAACAAAATGTTTTAGTTTTAATGGACATCAACTTATGTCTTAATTTTTAATCATTAAAAAGTGTACCCTTTTGTAAAATATTCTCTCATCTAATGCATCATATATACCTTTGGTGTGAGAAATATGAAGATGAAGTTGACTTTTTGTTAAATTTACTCCAAAAAAGAGGTTAAGATGTCATATGGACTGAAAGGGTTTTGTTTAAAACCCTTTGGTCCAAAACATTTCATTCAAACTCAACATGTGAAGCATTTTATAATTAAAATATGCGTGTTTAGTGGTTTCAAGCAAAAATGTTTCGTCAAAAACCCATTCTTTCACTCGGTGGCACATAGGTTTTGGCAAAATTGTGTGATTTAAAATTATTTAGGTGGAAATATCTTAGCTCAAAAATGTTGAGACAAGGTGTTGTACACCTTGCATAATATTTGTAATCTTATGTTTTATTATTATGTGTTACACTTAGAAGCACCTAAATGGACATGCATCACTAGACGTGAACATTCTTAGGGGGTTGGCACATAGTTTTGGGCAAAAATGTGTAATTTAAAATATTTAGGAGGAAAATCTTAGCTCGAATTTGTTGGGATAAGGTGTTGTACGCCTTAAATAATACTTGTAATGTTACATTTTATTATTATGTGTGTTGCACCTAGGATGACCTTGATGGACATGCATTACTAGACGTGAATGATCTTGGGGCCACTTTGTGTTGTATTGTAACACTGAAATTGTATTTAATGTGTGTCACATCGGGATATGATATTGTATTTATTTGATATTGGAGAAATATATTTGATAAAGTGAGAGCTTAGTACCCAATATTAAATGAGGGGTCAATGGTTTTGTGGCATGTGGTTTTAGTTTACCACTAGTTATATTTTGTGTGAGCTTATATTGGTTTAGGTTGGTTGACGATTTGAGTTGTCATTATTGAGTCTTTCTATTTGTGAAGCATGACATGGGATGTGTGAATACATGCTTGGACACATGGGAAAGCATTCGAGAGCTTGTTGTTTCAGAGGTGTTCATTGTAACTTTGTAAGTGCTTTATATTGCTTTATGACTGAATAATACAATGGAGTGTGGATACTTTTGGAGACTAGGTTTTTCTCTCATGGGGGTTTTCCCAACGTATATCTTATTTTATCTTGTGGTTTGTCTATTTGATCTTTGCATAATGGTGATTATGTAAGTTTGTATGTATGCTTGTCTCTCATGGATTATGTAAGAAATATATTAAATGTAATTAAGTCCTTTAATTATTTTCTAATTACAAGTGATATCAGAGCTTTTATGGTTGATTTGGAGTTATAAACTTAGCTTGAGTGTACGAAGTGCAAAATTGAAGCCATGACTATACATGAAGGATTTGAGACATTGCAAAGTATGGAACACATTTGCAAGTTTTTTTTTATTGTAGATATGAGGGTTTTAGATTTGTTGTTATGATGGGTTGTTTATAGATTTTGGGTTTAAAAAAAATTGGTCAATTGAATTTGTTGGATATGTATTTCAATGAGGATTTTGGGGGTAAGTTTGCATTAATGACCTCTTGAGGAAAAAAAGACCTCGCCTTGAATTCAAATTGGTTGAGCGATGAATTTTGATATATAATTTGATCATTTTTAGCTAAAATTAAAAAAATGCAAAAAATATATATTAACAACAGTCAATTTTAATCTGTAAAGAAACAAAATATTTTATCTCGTTGGTTGAAAGAAAAGTCCTACAACATTAAAAAAAAACAAAAAAAATGTACTGTGAGACGAGTCTTGCTAACCTTGTGCCCTAATAGATGTAGTATGCAGGTCTTATCAACGTTGGCCCCAACATTATTGGCTGCCACCTTTTAATAAGGATCGAGTGAAGTATGCCTAGAACAGGGTTTCTTAGGTTTTAAATCTTTAAAATTTTATAATAATTACAACCTTGCCTTGTATATCGTTGAACACTTATTAAATTTGAAACTTTAAAATTTAAATGAAATTAATAAGTCGTCAACTCATGTAATAAAGAAATTTTGAAACTTTCAAAAATTAAAATGAATTTGGGAGCGGGGTCCTCCTTGGTTGTATCCTTATACTCAAATTAGCTATTTTTTTTTCAAATGGGCATAACTTTCACCCTAGAAGTTGAATTTTTTAACTTCTTATACTTGTTGGAAAGCTGGTTCTAAGCACTACCTAATGGTACAAATTTAGTTCCCTAATTTTTCTATTTTGACATGTTTTGGGGGCACGGAAGCTAGATGTTCAAATTCTTTTCATGGTTTTGGTCATAACTTTTTCATATGATTTTTTATTTCAAATAGGTGTTGGAGAGCATGTTCAATGAACTACTCATTGTTCTTATAATTTTATTAGTTTGTTGAATATGGAGAGGTGTGTACTTTTTTTTTTATCACTTGTAGGTTCCTAAAATTTAGAGTATGAGTGTGAGTGTATCCAGACGAATCAAGAGGCGAAGCCTCGAGGGAGTTCATGTTTTTATGAGATATTTATGATGTTAAAACTGATTATCAAATTTGGTTCTTCCTAGCAAAGGTTTATAGGTACTTTTTGTTAGAGTAATCACTTATTAATTAAATCGTGTTGATTTAATTAGTTAAGTTGTTTTATTACTCTTTAGTGCTTAAGCTTTCTCTTAGGTGCATTAATAATTAATTCTTTTATTAATTATTAATGTGCAACCTAGCTTTTTTCTTTTTAGGGTTTCGTTCACCTTTTAAGGTCAAACTTTGTAATTATTGTTCAATAACTTGGAATATAAATTTTTGCTCTCACATTTTGAGTACTTGCTGAGTTCTATTGTTTCCTCCTTTCATCTTCTCTCCTGTAACAGGTTATTTGCATGCAGGTGTTCTTCAGGTTCTGTGGATTTGTCTTTCTCAAATCCTACATGGTATCAAACTTATATTGTTGCTGCTTGTTCTGGTGTTTTCTGAAGCAGTGATCCAAAGCAGAAAACCTCAGCTTTTTGGGGGTTTTTGTCATCAATCTGGGGATAGAGTTTTTTTTGGAGCACTTTGGACAAAAACTGACCTCACGGTTGAGTCCAGAAGGCCCAAAACCCCTATTTTGATATAAGGCACAACATATTTGGCCTACTATGCCTCTGGAGAATTTTTTTTGGCCTCCGAGGCTGTTTGGGCACGATTTTCTAGAAAAAAAAACTTGGTTTTTGGCGCAGCCACAGCCCAGCGCGTCGCCTCCACGCCACCACGGTCGGTGCGCTGCTCACCCGCCGCCGGGGAGCCACCTCCGCCGCCGAGTGTTGCTCGCTACCTTTCCAGTGCTGATGTCACCTTTTTAGCAAGTGATGTCACCTTCTAGTGACCGGGAAAATTTTGGCTGAATTTTTTTTCCAACTGATGAGGTCGTGCTGACATCAGCGACAGGCTACTGACGGTCATATGGCCGTCAAATTTTTTCCAATGACGGGCGACAACCATTTGGACGTCAAATTTTTCCTGTCCTCGTGTTTTCCCAGTGAGCTGCTCTTTGTGACCTTCTGTCAGTCTTTTGGCCATAGCTTGAGCATACGGGGTTGAAATTCAAAGTGTCATATACTGTTGGAAAGCTCTTTCTGAGCCGATTCTCCTAGGGTGAGTTTACTATACAAATTTGGCCATTTGAGTACCTATTTTTAGCATCAAAGTTGTGGCTTCCATTTTCCTCCTCACTGCACCAGGTTTTGATCTAAATGTAGTAAGGTTAGATTTCTCAATTTTTTTTATTTAATAGAGTTATCATGGATTTTTCTACTCACCCTTCTGTTGTTATTTTGAAACAGGGTAATTATGAGTCATGGGCAAATGGTATACTTACACATTGTAGGTGGCTTATTTTTTTTCCTTATTTGTATGATCTCATACCTAAACCAACCACTTCAAAGGGAAAATTAGCATGGGATATTTTTAGAGATCACATAGTAGGACTTATAGTGTCTAGTGTTGATCATGACATTGTGTTGGATATATCAGACATTGATTGTCCTCACCCACTTATGACACGACTTTGGGAGATCTATGGAGACCCTAATCTCTCTCCATTCCCAAAGGATCCTTCTTCAAATTGTCTCTTACCCATTGCTTGGAGAGAGAATACACCCTTTGATCATGATACTTTAGAGGAGCTTGAGTATTTGGACACCCTTACATCTTCTGATGGATCAGAGGCTTGTCTCACAGTTCTTACTCTTCAGACTGAGACTTCATCAACATCTCATGTTGTTCCTGATTCAATGCAACACGAAATCACTCACCTTCCAAACATAGCTACTTTGGACTCTTATCTTGCAGACATATCCTTCTTGTTTGTTGAGTCTTATATTAAAAATTTGGAGAATTATTTTGAGGACATTCATCTCCTCTACCTTGACAGTTAGGTCATCACTATTCGCCCACCATTATCAGTGCATTCAGTGGTTGCATTTCAGGATTCTCCACATCAGTTTGGATTTGGCATCATTTGTTTCAGCTCAGATAGAGAGATTCTTCAGCATCCGATCATGTCACACATCTTGAGTCAGATTGGTTCATCACTCTTCATAGGGTCTCTTTGACATCGTCCTTTGGATCTATTTCTTCCCAAGGGGAGGAATATCATTTGCCACTTCAGTATCTCCTTTTGGATTCTACATCAGGCATCTACCATTGTGATAGGAGTTCCTTCATTCTGGGGGGGCTTTGGTGTCTCATCCCTCTCTCATGGGGGTCTGGTTGTACTTATGGTCTTGAGAGAGTCTCTTGAGCCATTTCTTTTCTGCATTTTTCTATCTCTTTTTGGAGAGGGGTTTTTCCCACTGGGTTTTCTCCTTTTGTCTATGTTTTACAGATATTTCCTTGTATTGGGTACCTGATCAGGCCTTGTTGCCAGGACCCATTTCTTGCTTTCATAGTTGTGCTAGGTTAGCTTACCCCCTGCGCTTAGCTTAAGGGGGGTGTTAGAGTAATCACTTATTAATTAAATCATGTTGATTTAATTATTTAAGTTGTTTTATTACTCTTCAGTGCTTAAGCTTTCTCTTAGCTGCATTAATAATTAATTCTTTTATTAATTATTAATGTGCAACCTAGCTTTTTTCCTTTTTAAGGTTTTGTTCGCCTTTTAAGGTCAAACTTTGTAATTATTGTTCAATAACTTGGAATATAATTTTTTGCTCTCACATTTTGAGTACTTGTTGGGTTCTTCTTTTTCTTTCTTTCAGCTTCTCTCCTGTAACAAGTTATTTGCATGCAGGTGTTCTTCGGGTTCTGTGGATTTGTCTTTCTCAAATCCTACACTTTTAGAGTTTGATTTTTGATGATGATAGGTACACAAGTTGCCTTCATTTTAAGGACATGTTTGGACATTGTTTGAGACTTGGATTCGTATGTGGGTAATAGTTGAGTGTAGGTATAATGTTGGCGATGATTGTTGTGTCATCGTTATGCAGGTACATATTTTGCATTGACACAACATAATTGTGTTTATGGTGGATAGGTGGTGATTCAGTTTGATGTTCATAGGTTTTTTCTTCTCTCCTTGAGGCTTATTTGATTCCTTAAAGATGGTACATGATTATGGACATGTTATTCAAATCAGATTGGATGTTGATTTGGTGTTTGAGTTATTTGGTCTATAGAATTATTCTCTTTGATATTTTTGTTCATAGGTTACTAATGTGATGATGAGTTTGCATGCTTCTATGTATATTATCGTGTATGTAATATACAAGTTGTGAAAATTTTAGGTTGTGAATTTACTTATGTATATTGCATAGATGACTCAGTTGTGGACTATCTATAATCACGTTATTGTTTCAGTGTTGATGTAGACTTTTTAAATTGGCCTTATTTGTGGTCATTTGTGCATTGGTATGTTTTCATTTGAGATGAGAGAATGGATGATGTTTATATTACTTGGATATTTGGTCTTGGGACTTTTAGTATTTTGATTTATCACGATGTTACAATATCTTGGTAAAGGTAATTGCGTGAGGTGGATATATGTGAATGTTACAATAGATTTTATTCCCTTACATTTTGGTGAATCAAATGTGAATTAAACATATATCCACCTCACACAATTATATTTTGGTGAAACAAATGTGAATTAAACATATAGCTACCTCATACAAACAAATCTTGATGCTCTATATCTCAACAAATATACACGCTAGACCCCTAGATCATTTCCAAGCATCTTTTGTTAGATCTGCTAGACCAAAATCATCATTTTTATCTAAGGGAGGACTTGGCTCCCTTGGAATTAATCAAAAAATCTATGATGCTCTGAAGTCCCTTCTCTAATGCCTCTTCATCCCTTTATTGTCAACTTTTATGTCTACCCTTCCATTTTCTCAATTATTCCAAATATCTGCATTGTTGTTTGTCTGATACATCTTGAGTCAACTTCCCCAAATTTACCTGCATCTGAGAATTCATCACCAAAATCCAAGATTTTTCACTCAGTATCCTCCTTTGATTTATTAGTGTCAATAAATACCTTGCACCCTCCTTCATGACTATTAATAATGAGCTTCTCTTGACTTTCATGTGCCAAGAGGGATGCATCTCTTTAGTTATCTAAGCAGAAACCCTCAATCCTTCCCTATGAATGATTCATTTTATCCAAAGTTTTATTATTCAGGCCCAAATTAAATTCTTTCATATTATTAGGAGAAAATTTTCCAACATTATCAAATCCCTTAAGGCTTTTCAATCCATTATTTTAAGATTTTGAATAGCATGCAATGAGACCTAACAATGATCCTCATATTTGTCAGATTGTATAGTTGAAATCCCCTGGCGATCAGACCCAATCAAAGTTCCTTTCTCTTGTGAATTTGTTCTAACATGTGCCCATTATACATTATCAAACATTCAACAAAATAATCTCAGAAGCTGAACTTTGATTAATCTATACTTATTTGAATTGCAAAAGTATAATAACTGAAATGAAAGAGATGAAAGCTTTGGTTTCACAACATTGATAGAAGAATCTGTATAATATCTATATTGAAGGAGGATTTTATATCATTTCTGAATTTGTTTTACCATCTGGTATAAAAACACAAACAAATATTGATACCTCTTCAACAAAGAGCCAATACTAATTTTCTACCTTCTCATGCATCCTGCAAATAAACTGGTACATAAAGTACTACAAGACAAGTTAGTTTGCAACTACGTCAATTGGAGACTACAAAACATGTTTACAGGAGGCGATTACTGAGGCAAGGGAGGAAGGAGACGGGGCCTAGGGCACACCCAAAATCATCCAACTTGCAGATATAATGCGGAATAAACACAACACAGTGAGAGAGAGAAACACAGAGATCTTTTATTATAAATTGATCCAACTCAATACATGCCAGGCTGTAAGGCCTTCCTGGTTATGGCCATATACAAAGAAATGTACTACAATTTGATCTTCTTACAACGGAGATCTCAGATCTTCAATGTCTTAACATTTGCCTTCTTGCTCTAAGACTTGCTGCTGAACGAAGAACATACAAAAGAATATATACAAGAGACCAACAAGGAAGTCGACGCTCAAAACCCAAAGGAGAGACCTAGATTTAGGTCCACACAGATCCCAAGATGGATCCCAAATAAATCCAACCACAAAATTAAATGAAGAAGTCAGCCACAGCTCCAACTCCAAAAAAAATAAACCAACTCGGCAAGGGCATGAGCGAACAATAGAGCACTAGGCCAAAGAAGACCTGAGCAATAGCAATAGGCATGATCGAGCGACTCAACAAGCATACCGAGAAATAGAAGTTGAGCAATAGAGAACAAACTAAGGAATGCAGTAAACATATTTTTGGTTGAGAAGGATTGCCAAGGACCCAAGATGCTCCTGCATCAGACACCTGGGGTTGAAAAGAAATGATTCCCCAATTCATGCATCAGGTCCAACCTGAAATGAATCCAACTTAGATTGATAAATCCAAGATGAGTCCTCAATCGGCCTATTTTTCCACTTTACCAGATATTCCATGTATTCTTTTCCTCTTGTACTTCTACCAACTCTTTGTTTCAAGATCTTCTCAACTTCCTCTATCTGCTTCTTAGGATAATCACTTGGTACTGTTACTTCTTCATCAGGTTCATGATATTCATACAAGTCTAAAATATTGAATATAGGTGATATATCCATGTCATCAGGTAATTCAACTTCGTAAGCATTTCCACTGTCAAATCTTCTCAGTATTTTACAAGGAACAATTTTCTTCATCTTCAGTTTCCCATATGTTCCAATAGGAAATATTCCTTTCTTCAAATGAACCATCACAACATCATCAACTTCAAATGTCTTATGTCTTCTTGATCTATCTGCATCATCTTTGTATTTCTGATTACTTTTCTCCATCTTCTGCTTTACATCTTTATGTAATGTCTTCATAAATTCTGCAAATTCCTCTGCTTCAGCACTTCTTTTCTCTTCACCAACAATGTCTCTCAAATCTGATATACCTCTAGGTTGTGTGCCTTGAACAATCTCAAAAGGTGTCTTTCTAGTACTTCTGTTTACTGAACTATTGTATGCAAACTCTGCTTGTGCCAACATCAAATCCCAATTGCTTGGTGTGTCTCCAACTAAACATCTCAACAAGTTACCCAAACTTCTATTTACAACCTCTGTTTGTCCATCAGTTTGTGGATGAAATGTAGAACTAAATTTTGACTCAGTATTTAGATTCTTCCAAAGTGTTCTCCAAAAAATATCTTACAAAATTATTGTCTCTGTCAGAGATGATGCTCTTTGGTAATTCATGCAATCTAACAATCTCTTTGAAGAAAATATCTGCTATATGCACTGCATCTGATGTTTTCTTACAGGGTATGAAATGTGTCATTTTAGAAAATCTATCCACAACAACAAATATAGAATCACTACCTCTTGCTATCCTCGGAAGTCCAAGAACAAAATCCATGGTGATATCACTCCAAGGTTTCTGAGGAACAGTAATAGGTGTATATAGACCAGTATTCTGACTTACTCCCTTTGCAACTTGACAAAATCCACAACTTCTTACAAATTTCTAAACATCTTTATACAACTGAGGCCAAAAGTACCTCTCCTTCAGGAGACTCAATGTTTTATCAATGCCAAAGTGTCCAACCAATCCACTACTATGTTTCTCCTTAACCAAATTAGTTCTCATTGAACCTCTTGGTATGCACAAATGAATTCCTTTGAACAACATATCTTCCTGAATGAAATAGTCTTCATAATTACTTGATTTATTTGTATTAGGTTCTCTGCACACTCTCCACTGCTCTAAAAAATCAGGATCATTTTCATACGAATTCTTCATGTCATCAAAGCTAAGAACTTCAATTCTCATTTCAGTCAACAAAGATCTTCTACTTAATGCATCATCAACTCTGTTAGAAACTCCACTCTTATGCTTAATCACAAATGTAAAGCTCTACAAATATTCAACCCATTTCATATGTCTCTGATTCAACTTATTCTGACTACCCAAATATTGTAAAGCCTTATGATCAGTATACAACATGAATTCATTTGGCATCAAGTAATGTATCCATTTCTTCATAGCTTGCACAATAGCATAGAATTCCTGATCATAGACATAATATTTTCTCTTTGCATCATTCAAATTTTCACTAAAGAAAGAAACATGTTTACCTTCTTGAGTCAACACAACTCCAATTACACTTCCACAAGCATCACATTCAACTTGAAATACTTTATTGAAAACAGGTAATGCCAACATAATTAATTCAACAAATTTCAACTTTAAAGCTTCAAAACTTTTATCAGCTCCATGTGTCCATTTGAACTCTCTTTTGTCTCTTCTCATTGTCTCAGTCATAGCATTACAAATAGAACTGAAATTTCTGATAAACTTCCTATAAAAACTTGCCAATCCATGAAATGATCTCACCTCTGTAACAGTCTCAGGTGTAGGCCAACTCAGTATAACTTCAACCTTTTCTGGATCCATCTTCAAACCATCAGCTGAAATTACAAAACCTAAATACACAAGCTCTTCTTTCATGAAGGAAAACTTCTTCAGATTTATCAGCAACTTTTCCTCCTTCAATCTCTGCAATACTTGTTTTATATGCATCAAATGTTCTTCTCTGGTTTTAGTGAATATCAGAATATCATCCAAATATACAATCAAACACTTATTCAAAAATTTCTTCAAAACTTCATTCATCAGCCTCATAAATGTACTGGGTGCATTAGTTAAACCAAAAGGCATAACCAACCACTCATACAAACCTTCCTTTATCTTGAAAGCAGTCTTCCACTCACCACCTTCTCCGATTTTGATCTGATGATATCCACTTTTCAAATCAATCTTGGTAAAATACTTTGCTCCACTCAAACAATCCATTATGTCATCCATTTTTGGTATAGGAAACCTATACTTCACTGTGATCTTGTTTATTGCTCTGGAATCAGTGCACATTCTCCATTCTCCATTCTTTTTAGGTGCCAACACAACAGGTACTGCACACGGACTCAAATTTTCTCAGATCAAACCTTTGTTTAATAATTCATGAACTTGTTGATTAAGATCTTCATTCTCGGTAGGTGTTAACCTATGTGGTGCCTTGTTTGGTAAACTAGCTCCAGGAATCAGATCCATACAATGATTGATATCTCTGATTGGTGGCAAACCATCAGGTACATTATCTGAAATGATTTCTTGTATTCATTTAGCAACTTCTCAACTTCTGCAGGTATGTCATCTTCTGCATTGTTACTTGGTTTGTTAGGAATCAAAGCATAACATATATCATTTATTTTCAGATCTTTAACAAATTGTCTACCTTCCATCAGACAAAATTTCACAGATGTACACAATTCATCAGCAAATTCTTCAATCAAAGGCAACAAAATTTGCTTCTTTCCATCAACCCAAATAGAATATATATTCATCCTTCCATCATGTATAGCATGTCTATCATACTGCCAAGGTTTACCCAACAATATATGACAAGAATCCATTGGCATAATATCACATAACACCTTATCATAGTACTTTCCAATTTTTAGATTCAAAAAACATTGTTCACTCACCATTAATGTGTGCTCATCCTTGATCCATGAGATCTTGTAGGGTTTTGGATGTTTCATTCTCTCCAACTGCAAATTTGCAACCATTTCCTCAGATGTCAGATTCTCTGAGCTTCCACTGTCAACAATGACTTTCCAAACCTTGTCAGCAACTCTACATCTGGTCTTGAATAAAATTTTCTAGATCAGATCTTTCTTATCTTTCTCACTCCATAGTATCCTTCGGATCATGAGATTCTCAGGTTCATTCGACGACTCCTCTTGAACCAAAGCATTTCTGCTACTGCTACCACCTTTCTTGCTTGCATGTGTACACTCAAAGGATTTGTGTCCTTCTTCACCACAATTGTAGCAAGTTAATTGGAATCCTCTTCTACTATATCCACCTCTGGAATAATTGCCTCTTCCTCGGTATGAATTTCCACCCTTCCATTCAGTCTTTCCTTTGTCTTGACTAGTGTCTGTATTTGACTTGTCTGGTTCAAATCTACTATTTTCACCATGAGATCTACCTCTTCCTATAGGGAATCTACCACCTCTGCCTCTTTGTCTTTGTTCATATCTTTTGTTCAAATTTTCTTCATCTTTTAGGGCAAATTAATATACCTCTTACATACCTTCCATTTTGACCAAACTGATTTCATCGTGTATGGAACTTCTCAAGCCATTCAGGTATCTTGCAACTCTTTCCACTTCATCTTCAACATGTCCAGATCTGATGTCCAATATGTAGAATTCCTCGGTATAGTCTTTGACTGATTTGTCTTTCTGCTTCAAACTTTGCATTCGCCAGATTAGGTTAATCTAATAATCACAAGGTAGAAATTTTCCTTTCAATCTGTTAACCATCTTATCCCATACCTTGATCTTGTCTTTACCTTTCTTTTTTCTATCCAATTGTAGATGTTCCCACCATAAGGATGCATGACCTTTCAGTTTTGTGCTTGCAATCTTCACTTTTTTATCTTCTACAACATTCTCATATTCAAAATATTTTTCCATCTCAGTGATCCTGTCGATCAATTCATCAGAATCTAACTTTCCACTATACTCAGGAGGATTAAACTAAGGTGTGGATTTAAAACTTGTCAAGGCTCTCAGGAATCTCTCTTCTTCCTGTTCCATCGCAGGTGTAGGTGCAGCTTCACCTAGAACCTCTTCAAATTCATCATCACTAACATCTTCAAGATGTCTTCCTTTGTGTTGGGTTGTCTCAACAACTTCCAATCTTGCAGCCATCTGTCTAATCATATCAGCTAGACCTTGATCAACATTTCCTCTCCCACAAACCATCTTGAAACTCTTTGCAATTGTAGGTCAGATCGCAACCTGCCACCCTACAAAAAATATCTTTAGAGTTTACAAGAAGGAGCCACGGATCTCAAATCGCTCTAATACCACCTAATGCAAGGGAGGAAGGAGACTAGGCCTAGGGCACACCCAAAACCATCCAACTTGCAGATACAATGCGGAATAAACACAACAACACAGTGAGAGAGAGAAACACAGAGATCTTTTATTATAAATTGATCCAACTCAATACATGCCAGGCTGTAAGGCCTTCTTGGTTACAGCCATATACAAAGAAATATACTACAATTTGATCTTCTTACAACAGAGATCTTAGATCTTCAATGTCTTAACATTTGCCTTATTACTCTAAGACTTGCTGCTAAACTAAGAATATACAAAAGAATATATACAAGAGACCAACAAGGAAGTCGGTGCTCAAAACCCAAAGGAGAGACCAAGATTTAGGTCCACACGGATCCCAAGATGGATCCCAAATAAATCCAGCCACAAAATTAAATGAAGAAGTCGGCCACAGCTCCAACTCCAAAAAAAATAAACCAACTCGACGAGGGCATGACCAAGCAACAGAGCACTCGGCCAAAGAAGAGTCGAGCAACAGCAAGAGGCATGACCGAGCGACTCGGAAAGCATGCTGAGCAACAAAGAACAAACTAAGGAATGCAGTAAACATATATTTGGTTGAGCAGGATTGAAAAGGACCCAAGATGCTCCTACATCAATTAAAAAGGCAGATTGGGGCATAGTGATGTGTGTGAAGCTCAGCTGATGGAGTTAATTAGGAGGAGATCAGGAAATACTTCATCATCATGGGGTAGTAGAATGAGAAGACAAAATCAACAGAGGGCTTATGCTTGCTGATGATTAAATCATGATTGCAGTGGATTATTTGAGAGTTTGTTGTAGATTGGATTGTAGAAAGTGACGTTTGAGCGCCTTCTAGTTTTGTAAATTAACATTATTAATTTTCAGTTAATTACATTCATTATGTGATATTTAAGAAGCAATGTGGGGATAAAGAATGGTATTCAATACACTGCATTAGGAATTTCAAATAAAACTATCATAAAATGGTTATTACCAGTTTCCTCCCCAAATTTGTGGTTGTCAATTTTACCAGTTCCGTGGATCTCAAAATTTACCATTTTGTCCATTTAATCTGGATAGTTGAAAAATATAAATGAATAGATTGATGGGTCAATGTCAAAGATCACCAAATGATCACTTATTTGAGAGGTTGATGAGAGATGTTTTGATGAAAGATAGTTGGCCCAGGTACAAGGTATCGAGATTGAGACCTAAATGTCTACTGGGTGACACTTGTGGCAAAGTTGATTGAGATTGATTTTGGATGAGATAAATCACGACAAGTAAGATCAATCAATGATATAGGACAAGAGACGAAGACGGGTCCAGTCACTATGTCAATGACACACAATTGTTGTGATAAGGTATAATAACTACTTCAAGCCAGACATATGAAAGTCAAGATGACTGTCATGATATTAAATATCAAATACAGATACTCAATTTTGATGAAGACTCGTACGACAATTCCCACTGTGTTAGACGACAATTCCCACAGAACCATATGACTTTCTACTTTCAGGTTGTTTTTCCATATGGTAATTCTCACTGGATAGAATGATAGGACAAGACATGGACATTTTTCCACTTGATTTGTGTGAAGAATTTGGACAATTTTTGCAATTCTGATGTGATAGTGTCTTATGTTGTTTTGATGTCAATTCAAGGTGATTCAAGCACATCAACATGAAGGAGGGAAAATCAAACATGCTTTCTATCCCTATAGTAAATTGTCTTAGTGATAAAATCCTCTCTCGATGACTTAGGTACACACCCAATAGCTAATCAGAATACGACCACCAGAAGCTACACAATGGGTCTAGTGATGTCATATTAGCCAACTACAAATGCTAATGGGGGCATGATATAGTGAGTGACTTGGGGGAGTTACTATCTCCCTTGCACTTGGATTATTCCACTTTCAGAGGTGAATAAGGTGGATTCTAACATAAGGGTTCTAGTAAGGGCATCCGTTCATAACCATCTCCCATAGTCTTGCAAAGAAATGTTGAGGCCTATAGCCCTATGAGTACCCAGAATGAGTGTAGTCTCGTAAGCAAGATTGAAGCCTCTTGGCTCTACAAACATCTAAGCATGTCTAAGGATCAACAAGGTGATCAAAAGACAAGAATGATTAAGTCTTCTGAGACTTTAATCTCAAGGAAGCATCTTTATTATAGTGAGGTGGAAGCATTGGCTTCTACCTTGTCCTCACTTGGGCTATTCACAGGAACCGTCAAGCCCTCTAAAGATAATGCATGAAATAAATTGGATAGCAAAGAGAAGGTTTGAATTTCTAATTCTCCCTCAAAGAGGAGAAGAGCATAATCTCTTATTCCCCCTTTTTTCCCAAAAATGCTAAACACTCCAAAATTATCCCCAAAGATTGCTTTCCTAGGAAAATTCAAACATGTCTAGGTTTCTAATCTTTCCCAAAAGGAAAGAGAGCATAATCCCCTTTTTATTAGCTTGACCCACACAAGAAACCACCTAATTAGACTATATGCCTACATAACATTAAGAAGCATGATCATTTGATTGAAGGGGACTTAGGAAACCTACAAACATCACAAGCTTAGTAGTCTTAGTCAAATTTATTCTTCAAAATTTCCTACAAGCACAAATAAACTAGTAGTTTGCAAGAAAGAGTGTTTTCAAGTAGTATCTCTTGGGCAAGCAAATCTTCTAGCAAGCGTCCTTCAAAGATGTGTTAGGAACCATAAGACCAACAAAACCAAATCAAGGGTTAGAAACCAAAAATCAATTAAAATGGACCTCTAAAAATGCTCTATGTTTTTAAACGACAGAGTACAAATAATGAACTAGCATCAATACTCATATGACAATATATCCAAAACCATACGAAAAAGTAAAGAAAGATGATGCCTCGTACAACTATTCATGTAGGACAGAACAACAAAAGAAGTCGATTGTAGACTCGTACAACAATTTAATTAACATGAAATGAAAAAGCTTCAATAGTTATTTTTTCATACGAGTATATTTGACAGACAATCCGATAATGAATGCAGTTTCGGAAAAATATCAAAAATATTATGAACTTGGGGCCAAAAAGAGTTCATGCCCCATGGTGGGCGCCAACAATGTGTAGTGTAAATGTGGTATCAACCTACAACAAACCTACACTCAATAAACCATTAACTTAGGGGTCAATAATCATCAAATTTACTCCAATATTGTGCAAAAACCCTCAAACCGACTTATTACTTCCTAGATGAAGCGAATTTGATTCTTAATAGATGCTCATCAGATTGGCACAAGGACAAATGAAAAAACTAATCCAAAATGGAAGATTCAAGGGTGAGCATGATGCACAAATTTGCGTACTTTGGTCTTCAAGACATGAAAAATGATATGCAAAATGCAACTAAAGTAATGCATGAACTAGCATGAAATTAATCTAACAAGATGCATCAAATACTATAAAAAAAACTAAGATTAAACTATCAAAGAACAAATGAAAATGTTATTCTAAAATTAAGATGCTCTTCTACAATGAGTATACCCTAGAATAAAAATTGCATTATAATGTTACTTCAATAATGCATCCTTCTTCAACAAGGAGAGCTATCCCTTTTATATAAACCTCCTAAAAAATGGATCGATGAGATTTGACTATGAAGGGCAGTTGAGATGCGCTCTCCTTCAATCCTTGTGAGCTCCATCCATGTGAGAAGTTATTGATTGGTTAAAGTTGTATTTTTTGATGGAGAATGAGGACAAATTTGGTAAATCCCCTTTTAATCACCTTTTAATCAAAGATTAAGTGTGCACACCCATGTGTGAATGGGTTCATTTAATAAAAGTGCAAGAACTTTTATTTAGGTATGCAATGTATAGTGATTAAATAACTCTTCAAGATTGACTTAGGATTAAGTTGATTATTTAATTTAGGACTTTAGTTTAATTATACAAAGGGGATTATTAGGGTTTTCTTGCATGATTAAGGTATAGTAGTAAAGTCCTTTAGATTTTTGGATTTTTAAGGCCAATTAATTAAATTAGGGGATGTAGGTTTACTAGACCAATTTTAGGTGATTAAACTAGCCTCTATGGATGATTGAGAAAATGTATGTTGCAATTTAGAACCCCAACCGATTGATGCCCTAGAAAATGTGAAAATGTAACCATAAGAAAATCTTTGTTTTACTAAATCTCCACCAAGATCAGAATCTACAAATCCCTTGCAACTGTGCCTTATCCTTTCCAAAACACAAAGAAAAATCAGAAGTACATTTTAAGTACCTTAGGATCCATTTGACAGCCTCCTAATGAGGTTTACTAGGAATACTCATAAATACTCTTACTACTCCCATTGCATGAGAAATATTCACGTGAGTAGAAATCATAGTATACATATTACTCCCAACCACAAATGTTTAAGGAATGCCTTTCATAAAGTCTTGACCCTCTTGTGTTTTAGGACACATTTCATTAGACAAACAAAAAAGAGAAGCTAAAGGAGTTCTCACAAACTTTGCTTCTAACATACCAAATCTATCCAATACCTTTTCAATGTAATTTTTTTGAGATACCAAGATTTCCTTCTTGTGCCTATCTCAAAAAATAGTCATGCGAAGGATTCTCTTCGCTTCCCCTAAATCTTTCATAGAAAATTTGTTAGCTAACTATTTCTTAAGCTCACAAACAATCTATATGCTAGTGTCGATCACTAACATATCATCCATATAAAGTAGAAGTATGACAAATTCACCATTAGGAAACCATTTAAAATAGACACATGGATCATCTTCAGAGAGCACAAAATTATTCTCTATCATAAATTGATTAAATTTAAGATATCATTGTCTTGGGGCTTGCTTAAGCCCATACAAACTCCGCTTCAACCTACAAAAAAGATGTTCCTAACCCTTTTTGGAAAACCTTTCAGGATGCTCCATATACAATTCCTCAACAACATCTCCATGTAGAAAGGTGATCTTAATAGTCAGTTGTTCAAGCTTGATATCCCATGCTGCAATCAAGCCCAAAATAGCTTGGATGGTAGTCATTTTCACTATTGGAAAAAAAATTCATCAAAATCAATACCTTGTTGCTTAGCATACCCCTTGACAACTAGTCTAGCATGAAATCATTTTTTGCCTCCATCTTCTTCTTTCAATTTGTAAACCCACGTATTCCTTAATGCCTTTCTATTAGGCAGAAGGGACACCAAATCCCATGTTTGGTTTTTCATTAATGAGTCCATCTCTTCACGCATTGCAACCTGCCATTAATCACAGTTTACATCCTTCATAGCAGCTTTAAAATTTGTTGGCTCTGTATGTTTAGAAATTAACAATAAGGGATCTGCCTCTTCAACAAACAATAACTCATAATCTAAGAATTTGGAAGGAATTCTTATTTTTTGGGTAGAGCTCCTCAATCCTAGATCAATAGTACCATGTCTCTGCAAGCCAATTCCATGACAATTACTAGAAGAAGAAAAAGACAAACTCCCAATTCCTTTCCTTTTTTATTCTTCAAAAGTTATACTTTCATGTTGAACTTGTTTCATAGCATCCAAATCATTTTGTGTTGGACTGGAAGACATTGTTATTTCCCATATGGAAGTAGAGCTCTTCAGCGAATAGTAAACATACCAAAAGTCCCCTATTTTTGGTGTTCATTACAACTGTGTGTATTAAAGTTTTGTCTAATTGTGTCTATGTAGTATCCATGACAAGTGATTCTACCCACATAGAATCCAAGGCGCATGATGTTTGATCATGCTACATTGTTTGGAGTGACAAATCTATAGACTGGGATGAAGCAGCGGTCAGAGGGGACTGTGGATTATGTCTTGTGGTAATGTCATGCAAGCACCACATAGAAGATTGCCCACCATCCTCTGTGGGTCTACTTTGTGAAGATGACACGTTATAATAAGGTAGAGTTGTATTAACAATAGGGAATTGAAGACTTTGTTTAATGCCTGGACCATGTGTTGAGATACCTGTGATAGAATTGGATGTGGGCCTTCAAACTGAGTGACTGTGCATTGTCTTGAATCAGGATTGTTATCCCTAGATTCAACATCATGTCCAATAGATTGTTCTTGCCCAACAGAAACTTGGTTATTTTTTGTTTCTGAGATAGAGAAATCATTCTCAATACCATTTCCAGTGAATGATGAGGATGGTGAAGAGACAGGAGAAGGACTAAAATAGAGGTGGGTGAAATAATATTTGTAGGGGATGTTGCATGTAGATTATCTCCAGAAGGCCTTTGGGATGAGTTATTTTGAAATACAAATATGGGCACATATTCTTTCTCTGATGTTGCTTATGTTTGCAGGACTGGGAATGTTTTCTCATTGAATACAATATGACAAATTTGAATAATCTTCTTTTCCACCGGATCCCATATTCTGAAACCAAATTTATCCTCACCATAACCAACAAATATGCCCTTCTGTGATTTGAGAGCCAACTTTTTCCTCTTTTCCTTTGGGACATGTGCAAAAGCTTCACATCCGAATACCTATAGATGTGAATAAGAAATTTTTTTTCCCAACCATTTATCTAAAGGCATTATATTTTTCCATTAGTATACTTAGAGAAAAACATGATCTGCACCATCGGTTTACTCTACACCGACAAACAGGGAAAAGAACTATCCGACGAGAAGGTTACCCGACAAACATTGTTAAGTGTTATCCGATGACAAAAAGGTAAAAGATACCCGATGAGTAACAACAGCTCTACCTGACGGAACAACAAGGAGAGGAACCTGACAGATACAGGGAACCCGACGAATAGTTCAGTCAAGGAACGTCGACAGACTGCAAGTTCAAACCGACGACCAATAACCGACAGTCAGTTACATCTTGCAAAAAGTGGATCTGACTTTCCACGTGAGATAAATCACTGAACTTGTATTTATAACTTCTTGATTTGCTTTTAAATCCATTATGTGTGGAGGAAGCAATGTAATTTTTATTGTTTTAATTAGTTTTATTTTTTTTAAACATGCAAACTAAAGATCAAGGTCAAGTTGTAAACCTTGGATCTAAGAGTTAACATTGTAATACGTGAGTTCCAAGATAGGTCAAATACTTGTATAAATAGATGCTCAATCCATTGAGTAAAGAAGTTGATCAATGAAGATAGTAGCCACAGAGAGAAACTAAAGACCAGATAGAGAATTCATCCAGAAGAACATAAACAGAATCAAATCAGTTTTCAAGAACAGAACAGAGGCTACCGACAAGTAGAGAAAATGTATTCATCAATCACTTAAGGTGATATTATTATTGTAAAATCTTTAATGGATCTATAAATCAGCAATAGTAGATTGCATACAGTCAAGTCAACATTTGTACTCATTCTAACAAGTGTAGTACACTAATGAAATCCTTTCAAGAAAGGTGGGCTTAACCGTCCTATTGTAAATCTCATAACTGAGTGCACACTTAAATCAGTGTTGCTAAAGCTCTTAACAGAGTAGATATTAGCAGGTCTCCACCTTAATACTCTTAATAGGGTAGATCATCAGAAGTGATCAAATTGTAAGCCTTAACCGGCTCCCTTCCGTTCTGCAAATAGTGAATTTTTGTGGGTGTCATCCCCACTACAATTTTTAATTTCTAACAGGAGTTTTTTGCGATACCATATCTTGTGTTATGTGTTTATCAATTTCATGAATGTTTCTATGAATGATAGAAAACTATTAAATATTATGAACAAACAATATATAGATAAGAAAGAATAACAGTAATGGTTGGTAAATCAGAATTGAAAGATTACTAATGATGAATTGTGTAAGGTGTTAAAAGTTTTAGAGGTACTGATTCACCCCTCCCCTCTCAGTACTACTTCCCATTAATTCCAACAATATCTTGCGGAATACAGAAACCCAACCAAGATGAAGGACTCTGGCTGATCAAATATATTGTCATATTACATGCCTCAACCCAGAATTCTTTTCCCAATCCGACATTAGAGAGCATGCATCGAGCTCTCTCAAGTGTTGTTCTATTCAACCTCTCAACTACTCCATTCTCTTGAGGAGTAAATAGGACAACTTTAATCCTACAGATGCTATTATCCGTACACAATTTATCAAATTCCAAGGAGAAAAAATCTCCTCCATTATCTATTTTTAGACACTTAATCTTGTGCCTATTTTGATTTTCAACAAGAGCTTTGAATATTTTGAATTTAGAGAAATTTTTTGATTTCTTTGAAAGTATGTATATCCAAACTTTCCTTGCATAATCATCTAGAAAGGTAACAAAGTAATCAACCCCTCCAATAGAGGTTACCTCAGTGGGTCCGAAGATGTTAGAATAAACCAGCTCCAATGGTGTGTCCTTCTTCTCATGCTCGATCTTCAAGAAGATGGCCTACTTATATTTTCCTTAAAGACAATACTCACAAAATTTTAAATCAATAGATTTTAGACCTAGCAATTCTTCCCTTTTTAGCATAACATCAAGTCCTTCTGGACTCATGTGTATGAGCCTTTGATGCCAAATCTCTGAATTGTTATCCATAACTGACATAACAACTCCCACTTCACCATTACTTTCTAGAACATATGAGCTACCAACTCTATCTCCTTTTGCAACCACCAATGCTCCCTTGATTATTTTCCAAGTATCGGGATAAAATAAAGTATTGTAGCCTTGAGTGTGGATTTGATAAAAAGAAATCAGATTTATTTTTAGTTTGGGAACATGGCGTACATCTTTTAATAACCATGTGGCGCCAACTTTTAATGAAAACAAAACATCACCTTTTCCAATTATTTCACAAGCTTTACTGTCACCCAAAAAATAATCTTCCAAACTGACCTTGATAATTGTGAAAGCCTCCATGCAAGAAGAGGCATGGAAAGAGGCACTGGAATTAAGAACCCATGAATATGAAGTGGTGTCGCTTGTTTATAATATTAAAATACCATCATCTTTGTCGTAAGTGGCATTGGCTTTGTTTTCCCGAACTCTTTCTTTTGCCTTTTTGTAAGAGTGACAATTCTTCTTTGTGTGACCCATTTTACCACAGAACCAACAATCCCCATTTCTGCCCCTAGAATTTGATATTTTTTTAGATTTGGATCTCCTTTTGTTGTTGAAATTTATGCCTCTTTCATGACTCCTTCCTATATTTTCAGTACTCACAACCATTGAGGAATCACCGAACGAAGGCTCTTCATTCTTTCTTCTCATATCTTTGTTGAGAAGAGTGACTGCAACTTCATCAAAGACCAACTTTTTCTTACCAAATACCGAATTACTAATCATTGTCACAACCCCATCCCAATTGCTTGGTAAAGAACATAATAAGAGAAAAAAAAATTATTATCATTTTGTGTCGTGCCCACTAAATTCGCTTGGTTGATCACAGTATTAAACTCATTGAGGTGGTTTTCCATTATTCCACCTTCCTTCATCTCTAGTTTATACAACTTCTTCATGATGAATACCTTATTTGCATATGTGGTTGTAAGCTTGTCCCCTACTGCCTTTGTTGTTGTTTCAATTGTGACATTAAAGAGAACATTATTGGACAATGAAAGAAAAATTGTTTCCCTTGCCTTCTTGTCTAAGATTTCTCAATCTTCATCTTTCATCGAATATGGCTTCTTCAATTTCCCTCTATAGAAAGTGAAAGATCTTGCTTGATTAATAGTGACTCCAATTGTACTTCCCATAAACCAAAATTTTAGCCTAAGAATTTATCTACCTTTGACTCCATAATTCTAGAAATTCTTCGGTGATTTCCAATTAGCTTCACCTGAGCTATGATACCAATTGTAAATATGAAAGAGCAAATAAGAAATATATAAACAATAAATAAACAGTTAAAATATTGAACACAAATATTTACAGTGGTTTGGCAACTTCCTACATCCACTCTTCAAGTAGGGGAATTATTTTATTAATCAGAGTAAACACATGTATTTACAATACGACAATTTGAGAATAAATATCTCTCAATTGTCCAATCCTAATCCAATATCGAAGTTGAGTCATCTGATAATTGGAGGGAAAAGATAATAAAGTCTATTGGGCTTCACACCCCAACAAGTGACCAATCTTATCAACGCAGTCCTCATGCCAATACTTTTTTGGAAGATTATATAGCCAAATCCACAAAGGGAGATTGTAAGGTGTCAGGATCACTGGATTAATATTTGGGAACTATTTCTGCATATATAGAGGACTACCACCCATCGACCAAAGTCCTCCATGGAGAACCCTATATCTATCTTTTGAAGAAATGAATATTGCTATGAAGGAACCCTTAGATAGAAACTTAACAATTTCTTGGGTCTTCTATTTTTCCGGGATCCATGCCCTAATTTCTTTTCTCTCCTTCTGAGGACAAATGAACTAGCAAGTCACGACCAATTCCTGCAACATACCAGCATCATCCAAGGCATATTATGTGATGTCGATGGTCTACATTCCAAAATGGCTTGTTGTGGAGCAATTTTGCAAGCTCCTGGAGTAGGTTTCACACTCATTGTTTTGTACTTTCACACATCATTCTGCCCTCACTTACACATTCTTCTTTTTAGAAGTCATTATATTTATTTTTATATTATATTATATTATATAGTATTCAAATTAATCTTATACAAATTTAAAAGAAATAATAAATAATAAGAATAAAGTTTACTTAAGTTATAACTAATTACCATCTTAATAATATTTTATTAATATAAATAATAATAAAATTTAAATTTGTTTTTATATCAATAATAATTATATTATATTTAATAATAAAATTATTAAATATAAATATTTATATATTTATTATAAAATATAAATATATAGTTAGTATATAATATTTTTATCTTGTTCAAATTTGATTATATTTGTTATTGTGTATGACATTTGATATAATATAAATTAATCATCATTATATTTTATATAATGTATTATTATATTTAAAAATATTATATCGTGATCATTTTATATAATGTACATTATTAAATTTATTCTTCAAAATAATACTATAATCATATTTATTTATTTAGAATTAATATTATAATTATATTTAGTATTCTATATTATAAAATATATTATTCTATTCAGTTAAATAAGTACCAAAATATGATATTATTTTAAACTCATCTAAATAAAGTATTAAAGATTGAGTTAGTATACAATAATTATATTTTGAACCTCTCTCTCGCTCTCTCTCTCTCTCTCTCTCTCTCTCTCTCTCTCTCACACACACACACACACACACACACTTTGCCC
>MU226723.1:946668-956898 GCA_018584345.1 Thuja plicata | reverse complement strand
ATTAAATCTTTTAATTAGATAAAAATGATCAAACCTTAGGAAATATTGAAATAATTGAATTAATTACAATTTGATCAAGGAAATTGATTTGAATTGAAAATGTTGCAAAGCATTGATTCAGAAAAATGATAAAATGATAAATGGGGCCCATAGTCTAGGCGACTATTTTAGGGTGCATACACTTAATAGTTATAATTTTAAAATTAGTGTATAATAATTATATATTCAGTTACAATATTAAAATTAGTGTATAATAATTATATTTGATTGCATCCAAATCCATGGGCAAGGCATCTAGAGAGAAACTGTGTTTTAGAGAAAATTCATTTGGTGCTTCAACATGATTGAGGCCCTTTCAAATTCGGTTGATGACCGCCATAGCTCCTCCTCAAAGAAAAGCAAAGGGAAAAAATAACAAATTGTTTCCTTTTCCTTGGCACGTGTTCAGTCTCTATGAAAAATGATTTAACTGTTTGGCAGGGGAATGTAGTAATTATTTATGTAAGAACTGTACTATTTCCCATAGTTCTTCATTTGGCGGCGTCCTTATGATACTATCTTTTCATTCTCCCGCGGCTTGGCATAAGGCACCTAGTTCTCTGTGTCTTGTGATGACGATTGTTCATAAACATGGCCTCTGTTCCAGCTTGTTTGTACTTATATGCTTTTAGTTTTGGGCATTATTGGGATTATATCACTTGGATCAAATTGGCCATTACAAGATTGCGTCAATCCTTCGTGTGCTTTGCGGACCATCTTGATAGAAAAAGGGATTTTGTCTGGTTATACGACCTGATTAAGATTACTTTAGATAGTAGGGACTTTATATATATTTTCAGAGGGTATGTGCACCAAGTTGTGGACCAAAAGGGGGGGTATAAGTGGACACATTTTTTCTAAAATCAGGTAAACCTGAACTTGGAACACGCGTTTGAGGGTCATGCACTCAAAATAAGATGTGTAAAAAATAAAAATTGTAGTACTCTGAATCTAGTTTCTAAAATACTAATTTTTTTAAAAATCTGACAAGATTAAGAGGGTCAAACCTTGCGCGCACAAAAACATGTTTCTAATTCTTTTGGAAAAACATAACATAGTTGTTTCCGTGCGCGGTACAAAAGATATAGTTATATTCAGTATTTTTTAAATCCCTTTGGTAGGATGATAGGTAAGAGTGAGATCTAGAATTTGTGTATTTTTTTGTAATTTTTTTATCAGTATTTTTTTTCTGTGATTTTTTGAAGTGATCGCATCCTAAAAATTTGGTACATGTTCATGCGCTGGGCATAACTTGCATCAAAATAATTGAAAATGAAAACATTTTTTTTTAAAAGTGTATAGAATCAAGTGTAGAACAATAATATGTAATTTATTTTTAATTTTATTAAGTGTATCAAAAGTTATTAAAAAAATGGTAGACATATATCTATGAGGACAATCAAGACGCTGGTAAAGAATATTAAAGTTTACTATGCTAATGTTCTCCAAAAATAGAAAAATTTATATGGTTAGAAAGCTAAGAAGATGTATGAGATTATGGTGAAAATTATAGAGCTACCCTGTTGACAAATTGCAAACCTGATGAAGATAAAGTCGAGAATTCATCTTACAAGATGAAAAAGCATCTAAAAGAACAAAAGTGGAGGGAAAATGAGCCTCCAAGCCTTTGGGTCATTTTCCAAAGCTCTTCCCAAGCCATAACCCAATCGAGTTTCTAAATTTCAAATAACCCGGTCGGCTTCTAAAAAGCAAAAAGTACTTCAAAACCCAATCGAGTTTTGAAGAAGTAAAAATTATGTATTTTATTCTCCATAACCCGATCGGGTTTTGAAGAAACTAAAATAGGTTTTGCTTTGGAAGCCATAACTTCCACATAAGGAGTCTGATTGACTCCGTTCAAAAAGTGTAGGAAAGATCTTGAGACGATATAACACATGATTAACCTACGATCATCTTTAGGCATCAACATTTTTTATGTCATCCATTTGAATCAAGTAAGGTATAAAATAGGTACTCATTATTGCCCATACATGGAACATATAGAAAAATCAGTATGCTCTCTCTCTCTCTCTCTCTGAGAGAGAGAGAGAGAATACTAATTTTCCTATATATTGCATGTATGGACAATAATAAGTACCTATTTTATACCTTAATTGATTCAAATGGATGGAAGAAAAAATGTTGATGACTAAAGATGATCGTAGGTTAATCATGTGTTAATCATCTCAAGATATTTCCTACATTTTTTGAACGGAGTCAATCGGACTCCGTATGTGGAAGTTATGGCTTCCAGAGAAAAGCCTATTTTAATTTCTTCATAACATGATCGGGTTATGGAGAATAAATGCATAATTTTTACTTCTTCAAAACCCGATCAAGTTTTGAAGTACTTTTTGATTTTTTCAGAACCCGATAGGGTTATTTAAAATTTAGAAACCCGATCGGGTTCTAAGACATATTGAGTTTTTTAATAGTATTTTCTAGGCTTGGTTACCAAGCCTAGAACAATTTCAAATTTTCAATAACCCGATCGGGTTATATGAAATTTGAATTTTTTTTAAAGAAGTGTCCACTTTTTTGGTTCACAACTTGGTGCACAAAGCCCGGAGTGAGATGGAGAAGCTCGTAGACGTCCTCCCCAGTTGTGTATTGGCCAATACTATGATTTTCTATGATAATGTTTTTGTTCTATTTAAGTATGCTGACAGGGTTGGTTCTACTTCATCCACTCGAGCTCCTTCATGCAGATCATCCTCAGCTTCTTCCCATAGCTCTAGGACTCATGCTCCCCTCCCTCGGCTTTGTGGTTGTAGCAAGGCAAAGGGAAAAGATGTGGCAGGTGGCCCTTCTAATGCACATTCCTGATTCTCTTAGGATGCGCAGTTTTTCATCCTTGACATGCTTTTATGGTCTCCTTTGCTACAATTTATGTGCTTGGGGATTTTTTATTAGCATTGTCTCAAGGTTTTTTGGGTGGCTATCCTTTTGGGTTTTTCCGGTTATATTTGTATAGTGTATTACCTATAGGTAATATTGGCTTGTATTGTTGTAAATTTTCATGGCTATCTGATAGCAATTTTGGCAAGGAGAGGGAGTTTTCTTCCCTGCTTCTTTCCCCCTTGAGCCTCACTGAAGCAGTGTAATTATTAATTAATATTAATGAAATTTAATGGCTTAGCCAATTTTGCCAAAAAAAACAAAAAAATTGTTTACATGATGATTCTGCATTGAATTCACTTTTGTCTTGAAATCAACCCTACTTCTGAGTGATTCATCAATTTCGTGAGTTTTTTGTAGATTTTTGTAGGTTTTTGCAATGAATTTTTTACCTTTTTTGTCATTTTGAAGAATTGTAATATGATTTTTATGCGATTTAAATATAAAAGGTCATTAAAAATTAAGTTAATGATTAGTCAACAATTTTTTCATGAATCTGTATTTTGTAGGGAAAAATTGGCTGACTCAAAGATTCAAGATTAATCATATATAATCTTTTTTTTTTTGCAGATGATTGCTTCTATGATCAAAAGTATGCCATAAGAATATGAGGAGCATTGGTTGGTGTTTTCCACATCTACTGCAGCATCCAACTAGAAGAGCTTGTGGCAGAAAACATTTTTTAGTCACAAATTGATAATATTGGACATTACATAATACTTTCAAAGATCTAGGTTGCAATTGGCAAATTAGATGACATAGAAAAAGAAATAAGGATGAAAGGTAAGAGATTGCAAAAGGCACCAGGGTACAAATCAATTAAGATAAACCATTGTTCCAGGACTACTCACGAGTCATGCGGGTAGCCTGGGTTAGAGAGTTGAACCACCCTTGGCAGGTCAAAATGACCTTGACTTGTGACTCGGCGGGCTAGATCATTTGACCTGTGGGACTCGCCGAGTCAGCAAGTCAGGTGGCTGAATCGTCGAGTTTGAGCCAACTGACTTGGCCAGTGTCAAGGTAAAGTTAGCATCTAAAAAAATAAAAAAATATAAACTTTTTTTTTACTTATTTCTAACTTGCATCCCTAAAAACATTCAATTTGAGATGCAAAAGTCACGTCTAGAATCTGAGTGGGTCACTGAGTTTCAATAAAATCATGAAATAAAAGCTACACAAATGTCACCCTTCCCTACAACAACTGCAATTTCTTGAGTTCGTGTGCTTTGTTCGAAAAGTAAGAGATTTGACAAAAAGATTTAAAAATTTGCATTTAGGGCTTTATCAGTACTATTTTTGGCATCTTAAAAATTCAAGAAAATGATGCACGCTATGGAGTTTTATGTGGTTTTTAAGGTGCTAATTTGGTCTTGGCAATGGGGGTGCTAACCCTCGACCCCTCCCTGTAACGTGATAGGGAGCACACCTAGGAAGCTGCCCCTAGACCTCGCAAGGGGCACTTCTCGTCAACCTAGCAAGAGGCTCTACCCCTTGACCCCACGAAGGGCGCTGCCCCTCAACCCCGCAGAGGGCGCTGCCCCAGAACCCTGCAAGGGGCTCTGCCCCTTGACCTCGATAGGGGTGTTGCCCCCCAAACCCCATTTTATTTTTAAATTACACTACAACTTTGATTTTACGCAGTACGAGTCATTATCTACACTCTTGTCATTAGTCTTCTTGGATACTTCTTGATGTATACTTGTCGTCTGGAAGATGACTTTTTATTTTGGGGGGATGATGTAGTCGGCATAAAATGCCTATTCTTGTGTTTGATATTATTGGTTATTTGTCAGTATATTAATTGTCATCAATGTATTAATTTGTGCTTGTACTTATGCGATCGATGTATATTTATGTATATGATCAAATTATCTTTTATTTGATGATGTTATTTGCGTCTTTAAGATTTATTCAATATTGGGTGCATGAAACAAGTTTTAAATCCTTAAAAATCTCTAAATTTCAAGGGTTTTTTTACTTTGTCGAGTCATTGGTGAGTCGTTAGCGAGTCATTGGCGAGTCACGAGTTGAGACGACCTTGTCGAGTTAGAGCCAAGTCCAAGTATGGGAAATTTGAGCTAAACTACAAGGTTTATGTATTCCTTGTAAAAGACTGATGACAATTATGAAGCCAAGAGTATTAATGCCATTTCGGCTTGAATGAGCATATGGAGTTAGGTTTTTGAGTTGTGTTTGGAAGGAGTTATGATGAACAGAGGATAGGGGTGAACTCTACTTTTGCACTCATCAAGACAAACTGAACAACTTCTATCTGATTCAAGTAAAGCCTTACGATTTATGATGATTGGCATGTCACCATTAGCATTCATCTATGACTCGTGAAATTGGTACATGCCAAATTTCTGAGAGGAATGCACAATCTTACCAACATTTCAAAAATGGTTTCTTTTCCTTAAGGAATTAGATATATGTAAATGATGTTTAACCTAGAAATCTCAAACATATAGGAATTTGATTATTGAAAAATCCTAACATTAAGCAGGGGATCCTAGGGCTTTGGGATAGAAAAATAAAAATCTATTCACAAATGACTAAGTAAATTTAATTTAAAAACAAGGAAAAAAATAACTCCAAGTGAGATCAATATTTAGAAGGATGCTACCAGCAATTAAAACCAAGGAAAAAAGGGGTTTGGCCCATCACCCACCACACATCTAGTTGATCCCTTTTGTGTTACTCTACGATGTAGTTAGAACAAAAGTGACAATGGTAATTACGAATGTGATATCTCTTGTCTGAAATAGGATTTAATAATAATAATAATAATAATAATAGAATTGAAATATAAAATAAATAAATAATACAATAATATAGTTATGATTTTGTAAAGTCTATGAAGAGACAAAGTTGTAATTATATTAATTTTTAAAGAGATATATAATTGATAAGATATTAAAGACCGCAACAAAAGGTTAAGGAAATCACATATATGATAAAGCGGTATTCAAATAGATTTCGAATAAAGAAGTATTCAGACATATATTAAAAGTTTTTATTTCTATAAACTCTTGTAACAAATGCTTAAAATTGCCAATAATTATTCACCGCTGAACAATTTTATGAAAACATTAAAAACTAATTTCATCTCCTTAAGGACAACCCACAAACGATGTCAGAGCTTGCATCAAACAATATGATGTTATGTCAGAATTAGGAAATAGATTCTACTAAAAGAGCCCAGTAAGAAAATTATTCAAACACAAAATGCATTACTAAGGCCAAGCAATGCATTGGACAATACTAAGATCAAATCTATTTATAGCTTCAAATAAGTAGGATAAACCATCCCTTCTAAATATGTTCCAGATGGTGATATTCCTGTGTATAGGGTCATAGAAGGAAGGATCTATTTTGATTTTGGTACCATCCATTCTCTCAAATTATCATAGAACCCTATTTTTATAATTCTAACCCAAATATTCATGATGAAATAGTCAATAAATCAATCCTATTATAAGACCTAGTCAAATACTTTAAACTAAATTCCTCACAATTCCCTTTGTATTCTTCAATGTATCAATATTATTTGTATAATCACCTTCAATCACCCAATTATGAATGTTAAACTTATTTTCTAGATCAATTCTACTAAGAGAAATAGAGGCTTCAACATTGTTGACAAATCTATTAAAGAATAAGTAGTTATTGACAAATTAGTTCTAGCATTATTTCCTACTTGAAATCTCTAGGTACATCATTCCTCGATGGTATATCTCACATGTTGACACCTCTTCCACTTGGATTATGTTTTATGTGGCTCTAAATGAATAACTAGTTATAGGGAAATAGTGATCTTATAAATTCCTCCATCAATAACCTCATACCATTATCATTTTAGATTGATTTGGTGTGCGTTGATAAAGTGGCTAAATATGAGGCACTTATTACCAATTCGTGGGTTGACATTTTCCTCAAACAGATATGAACATGAAAGCACATAAGAACACCATGCACAATGAACATCAGATTTTACGTGGAAAACCCAAGATGGTCAAAACCACAAAGAATGTCAATTCTCAATAATGAAACCCCGATTAAAGTGACATTGATTAAGATGATTTTTACAAGGGTAGATCATTGCAGGTAGGCTCACTTCCTGACTATCATAGTTGATATAAAATAACTATATTACAAAAAAATATATGGATTGATAGAGTTGCATCTACATATGCAGGAATTCAGTTACGGTTAAGAGCACAATAACTATCTACAACATATTTGGTTATGAATCGTCTTCCAAACTTCTTTGCAACCTCTTCGTACAAGCTCTTATTTATTGTTCATTACATCTCCTCTTATCACTTACTTTTCATTAGCTTTCTTTTCCTTTTTTGCATTACTCTTCACCTTCATTCATCTTCGCAATTCACATCTCTCACACACATGCATTGGTACCATAAAGATGTTCTATATATATACCCATAGAATAATAGAAATCCAAAATAAGTTAGCCTAGAAAATATGTTGGCTTAGAAATATTAAGGCTTAGCACGCTAGCATGGGACCCAAAATATAGGTCACACATTAAGATATTCTTTCCACTTTACCATGGGACTCATAAATAGGTCATACATAAGATAAGTTTGTTGCATGGCCTAATTACTGAAAGACAAAGAACTTTGAGGTACAAAAGATATATTTTGAAGCCGATGGGAATGACACAACCAAGACCATGTCTAGATATACATTAAATTTAGTACCAACCAGAGGAACAAGATTAACTGCATTTGTATAAAATCTGAATGAAAGTGACATACCAAAAACCTCTAATATACTGCAAGAATATCTAGATAGAAATGATGCATGGAATAAGCTGTGAACACTACAACCAATACCAAAAGATTAATCTTTGTTATTTTACACTAACTATCTTCCATTGTTGTCCCAAAAAGAGGTACTACCATATCCAGATCAGGGATTAACTTCACACTACTTGTCATCATAACATATTTAATAAGATAGATCAATATTGTACATCAACACAACTCATCGTAGCACAACATTCTAGATCACAGGCTTTGAAATCAATGAAAACAATTCCATATCATTTCAAAAATCTCCCCCTTTGTCATTGATGGAAAAACAACAAGAACTCAAAAACTCCAAAATGCCAAAAACTCTAAAAAAACTCCCCTTGAGTTGAGCAATTATTTTTCTTTGTTTTTCTCTTTATTTTCCCCCCTTTTTGCATCAAAGGAAAAGGGCCAATCATTATCAGGGAAATAAAGTAAACAAATACACTTTTCACAAGAAAAAAATCCTCATACCTTTGAATTCACGATTGGAAGAATCTTCTTCCAATCTTGTACTGTAGAAATGGTTCTAGCACACATATTGTTATGTAAAACTAGAAAATCAAATGAAGATGACAAAGAAATATTATCTGGAGATGAGCACTATTGTTCATAATTCTCTGCATTAGAAAGTAGCCTGGAGAGATGATCCAACCTGACTTCAACAATATTTTTAACCAACTAGAAATTTCTAACCAAACCTTCTCTCTATCTCTGAATAGACAAAATCTCATCTTGCAAAGCACCAACTCTCATTATTTGTTTTCCATCTTTATCTTTCAATAAGTCAGTTATTTCCAATAACATTTAGTTTAGATTCAATGGCTTCAATTTTTCTTCTAAAATCATCAACAATAGTAGGCCACTAGAGACAATACATGTAGATGTCAGACATTTCCTTAATACATTCTTTTGTCTCGCTAATGTGTTTAGAAAATCTACGTTTGGCATTGATGCATCTTCTCTCAATCATAGTTTTGATATTATGTCCTTTGGATCCTTCCTACAACAATCTTTCTTCAACAACTTCTACTAGACCATCTGGTAACATGTCTGAAATAGAAAAAAAACAATATTTTGTTTAGTAGATAATCAACTATAGCATCTTCAATTCTAGGCCTACTGACCAAAGAGTAGGCATACCAATTTTCACCAATCTTATTCAAATCACCTTCATCTAACATAGAATTAATTTCATCTAAATCGAGAGAGTCAAATTGGGAAGAAGGCACATCTTTCCTCTCCTTCCCTTTTGAGATTTTAGTGATAACGTCTTTTCCCTTGGTGCTAGATTTCCTCCTTTTAGGTTCCATAGAGGAATTGCCAATGAAAACCTCCAACTCCTTCTGATTGGAGGAGGAACCCTCCTCAAAATGACTAACATGAATAGGACCGAAGCATAGATCCATCCACAAGGATGAGAAATAAAATTTCCATGCATTTTCTTTATCTTCCATATACTCCAAATACCTGTAAACTTGCTTTCTAACAAGGATGTTGGACGACCACACAACATTTTCCTTGAGAGTAATGAACTCGGAAATTAGAATACCAAAATTATAAGCAAATACCATAATAGAAAGAGTAACCCTTGACAAAATATATTCTGATATTCTCAATTAGATTCTCTATTATTAGACTACACAAATCAAACTCTTCATTTTCCTTCACAATCATATGTGCAAGATACACAGCAACAACCAATGTAGAACCTTCATGATTTCAAAAAATATATTTTGTAAGTGATACCCTAAGCAACATACCTGACTCTAGGATCGACAATAGTGTTGGGTAAAAGTACGGAACTGTGTCACACTTGGGGACCATTTGACATGTTTCGGCCAGACATACGTGGCGCACACGCAGCGCCAAGTGGTGTCCATGTGGCAAAGGGGTTCCGGTCGAACCTGGTCCGGCCGAAACTGTTTCGGCTGGACCAGGTTCGGCCGGAACCCTCAAAATCTATATAAACCCCCAAATCGGTTAGAGCGACTCATTTGCACTGAGCGCCTTCCACGATTTGAGGAGCGGAATAGGGGTACTTCGGCTGAAAATAGGTAGGAATTTTTTTTTTGTTTTTTTTTAATGTTTTTTCAATGTTTTTTAATTTTGTTATGTTAAATTAATGTAATTATACTATTATTTGATGTTTTTTGTTTTTATTTTGTTATTTATAATTTTGGAAAATATAAAATATTGTTTAATGTAGATTTAAATTTATTTTTTAGTTAGAATCATATGTTAGTTAGTTAATTAATTTAGTTTTATTACGTGTTTCAAAACATTAGGAAACTGTTATAAAACATTAGAAAAATGTTACAAAACATTAGGAAACTATTACAAAACATTAGCAAAATGTTACAAAACATTAGGAAACTATTACAAAACATTAGGAAAATGTTATTTAGTTTTAATTAATTTAGTTTTATTGCATATGTTTCAAAACATTACAAAAATGTTACAAAACATTAGGAAACTG
>MU226723.1:905257-923014 GCA_018584345.1 Thuja plicata | reverse complement strand
CATGTGATCTGATTGGAGTTATCTCTTTGAAGATAAATGAGTATTTAATTCATTTATTTAATAATTGTTTTCAACATGTGAGATAATTGAATTCTTTTTAATTAAGAATTGCTTTATTTGATGAAATGAAATTAATTTAATTAAAATTAATTTAATTGGAAGAATTTAATTAGTAAGTTTAAATATTTGATTTAAACTATAGGAAATTGAGTTTAATTAATTAAATAATGATAATTAATCAATTAAAGCTTAATTAATTAAATAAAGTTAATTATTTAATTAATTTGGGGATTGGATTAGATGATTTGAGAAATGAATTTAGAAGAAAATAGATGATTAATTAATGATTAAGAAACCATTAATTAATAGATGAAAATTAGAGTTTTTAATGTAAAGTCGCAAGCCTGTCCATTTTAGGGTGTCTACAATTACAACTTTTACAAAGCAATGCAATTGTTAAACTACCCCTAAGAAACTAAAAACTCATCACTTTGTTATCAAAATATTTATTGTTACAAACATTCAATATGATCTGCAAAATAATTGTCTTAAACAATTATTATAAAATTAATTCTATCCTTAAGTCATTCAAAAAAATCTTCATAGTGGTCCACCCCGATTATATTCATCAGATTGCCTCATGCCACGTCAATGGTTCAACAAATCGTGGAAGAAGAAATGCATGGAGCATATAGGTGTCATATCTTCAGTAGGCTGAAATGTTCCTTATAACTTATCCCTTTTTCTTGGACCACCAACAAATCTGCACTGAACGTTTAGTTGGCATAATCAATATCAAAAATCATTTTCAAGATGGGTTTTTGGGATTTTCACAGAAACTTGCATTTCCTGAGGCAAAATATCATGCTCCTGCTTTGTATATATGTCTGTGGTTTACATGCTAGTTTGTCATCGCATACATATTTGAAAATCCCCCTTCATGCTTTAATGCGTGTTGATATGCCATCCGAACCTGATTATTCAAAAATTAATGTCAAATCTTGCTATATTTAAATCAGAAAATCATCGCTTCCCACGAAAAGACATTCCTCTGACATGAGACATTCTGTCAAACAGTCAACGTGCATTCTTTGTGACTACAAATCTGCCTATGTTTTCATGCTTTCTGCTCAACTCATTCATGATCTGCATCTCATTCATATCGCATGCTAAGTCTGTGCATTCCACATTCTGCAATCTTATTAATCACCTCTATAATTCCATCCAATAGATTCTCATAACTCGGGATCTTTCTTTTCCCATTTTGCAGTCACAGTGTCCATGAAATTACTGTTAGGAAAGTAGGCGAAAACGCTTTCCAAATGCTAAATTAACAGGGAAATATGCAAAAACAATATTACAGAGATGTGTAGATAAATAAAACATGTTAAATTAACAGGGAAATATGCAAGAACAATATTGCACTTTTGCCTTTTGCCGTACAATAATTTATCCTTTGACACTATTACCTTACGGTACGGTGACTTCTCACTTCAGCACTTCTTAACAATTACAATCTTGTATGAATGCAACTACCACATACAAACACGCTCTTTCAAATTGCAAAGCTTCCTTTCATCGATTCCATCCAGCGCCTATCTGGAATCATAATGTTCCATGTAACATCTCACAACTGCCCTCTCTTGCCTTGCACAATGTTTATTCATTCACCATTTTCATACACCTCACTCATTCTCCTTACCAGACAAAAGTGGGGTAATGGAAAACATTTGTGGAGTTCAGCCTCTAACGTGTCGTGTACATTTGCTTGGAATATTTTAAAGATTTTATTTTTCTAATCAAATTTGTAATCTGCATACATTGCAACCATTGCAGACCACAAGACCCCCGCTAAGGCATTCTGTCAAACAGATAACGTGGATTGTTTCTGCATCCATATTATGAATCATACGTTTTCGGCTATACTTTCTCATTCTGCACAGATGACCCTTCTACTCGAGGCATCCTATCAACTATTTTGCTCTCTTTTTCTACATCTCTATGTCCACAATCTTCACCAAACCTGCATGTTATTTTATGAACAAAACAGGGCGATTTGTTCTTATCGATGAAACCTCTCATTTCGAGAAGACTTTGATTCGTTTCATAGACTTGCCATGTTTCTTGGATGGATTAATTCATTTGGATGAAGCAAATGTCATGTACCGTCGACAGTTCATTTTGATGTAGCCTTATGTTCGTCTGACCCTTCATGTATTTGATCAAAACCAAAGCTTCCTCAAAAATTACTCTTTGATGGAATCATAAACAAGTTCGGTCGATGTTCCTCTTTTTGTTTGGATTCCATCGTTTCTTTTCGATAAAACGATTATAAGTTTTATCGTCATTCCTTTTTCTATGTAGCAATTACTTCGATGAAAAGTTTTGAACCTTGTCCGATCTTTATAGTCCCTTCGAAAAGGCTCACTCACCATTGCATTGATACCATTTATTAAACAGTTTATCATGCATTGTATAATTGACTTGTATTTCATTATTCACTTGTAATCTAACAAGGTTAAATTGAACCATTTTTGACAAAAATTCTCCCCAACCGTAACACAAGATCAACATTGAATGTTTATAAGTCACTTTACTTTTTTAATCAAATTTAAATAATATTAGTCGGGTCCCTTGTGGACCCAGCTAAAAAAATATCATTTTTGAATAAGTGACCCTTAAATCTCTTCAATTTGATACTGAGGTCAATCCGGAAGGTATTCAATATCCAAAAAATGAGATTTGGCATCCACGAAGTGTGATCTAATGTAAAAGTGACCAAACTAAATAAAATGTCTGTGAAAATTTGCCATGGAAAAATATTAAACCTGCTTGTGAGGAGCAACCATTGAAAAAATGAGTTTGTTTAGATGTAATGAACAAGCATGCCAAATGAATACTCCTGACTCCATATTTTGTGTTAGATGTTTAAGTTCAAAGTTGACCTTTTCTACAACTTCCTGCAATAAAATCTTATAAATTTCATTTAGTTTCACTCTAGAAAAAATACAAAATGAATGGTTAGGGCCACAAGAACTTGTACATGAGCTTCTTGTGACATAAACATTTTCATGGAGTAGTTAGTTTGGTGTGGAGGTGACCCAGGTAAAAAAATATTAATTCATATGGAAGGCTACTTTGGTAGATTTTAATTGTGTAAGCAACAAGTTGAAAATTTTACAAATGAGGGAAATTGATGAGAACAACTGTTCTGAAATACGAAGCACGAGGTACATAAATAAAAACTTTCAAAGTTGACCACTTTGATAGATTCAACAATGTATAGACAGTAATTTGAATAAAATGCACATGGAATGGGCATTGAAAAAATATTAAATGAGGCCGAATGATTCTACAAATCGGAATAAGGATATATTGTTATGTGGACAACTCGGAAAAACCAATAGTTTATCCAGAAAATCTCCAGGTACTAAGATATCAACCTTGAAAAGTGGTCATTCATGCATATTTTTCAATGTGAAAAATAATGACTCCTCCAGGGTACAAAAACTGACGGCATCAAATATTTATCCCATGGGTCTGCAACTTGGAATATATGTTCTTTTTTAGATATATAAAGGCTTCAAAAAAGCCTCCTGTTATGAGGATCACTCAATTCTAAAACAAAATCTCTCAAAGTTGCTCTCCAAATACAGACATGGTGCACATTATAATTTTAAGACAATAAAAAGGGTTAGAATGCATAATAGAGGCAACAACAAAACCTCAAAATATCATGCAAACCTAATCTAATCTACCATTAAAGCCATATTGAATGAAAAGGTGCATAAAATAAACATAAAAACTAGAACACCCCCTTCAAATGATGCTCCAATGTTCTCATTTCTTCTCCATTGAAATGGATTGATGTTGCTCCTGATTTTGACCACAAATGCACTAAAACTTGAAAGCAAAATGATGATAATGACTATGAGAATACTAGGAAAGAGTGGTTAGTTTTTATTGAGAAAATTGATCTTAATTTATAGGATGAGAGACCAAAAAAGCAAATTTGGCAACTTGAATGTGCGAATGGAAGATTGTCATAATAATGACAAATTGAATGCACAAATGGAAATGAGAAATCAAGTGCACAAATTGAGGGCATTTGGAAGAAGAAAGTGGAGGCAAATTAGTAGGCAATTAGGACGCACAATTAAGGGAAAATGGGTAGGGAAAGGTGAAAGAGATCATGAAGCTAATTAGTAGGAGAGAAGCACAATTAGTGGGAAGGGTGTAAGAGTTAGAATTTTGAATTTTGAAAACTCATTATTCCCTCCAAATTAGAAAGTAGAAATTTAGGAATTTAGGAAATCTCATAATTCCAAAAAGGTGACCAATTAATTAATTAATTGTGAGAGACATAGGAAAGGGAGGATTAGTTTGATTAAATGATTAGGACGTAGAGATGAACTATGGGTTATTTATCCCATGAGGACAAATTAGTGGATCATTGACTGAAATGATGATATTGATGCAAAATTAACTTGGTTTTGATGATCTTGATGATCTTGATGAGGAACAATTCCAATGATTTCAAAATAGTTTAGGAAGATGACGAGGCATCGATGAACATTGACAATGCACTCGAAATAATGATAAAAATGATTGATGACGATGATCTGAAATAGCATCGATGAACTTTGGCAATCCTATCAAATCGACTTGGATCAAATTGATGATGATGACAAGGAATCAATGAACTTTGGCAATGCGCTCAAATTGATTGGTTTAGTTGATAAAGTTGATGTGAAATAGCATTGATGAACTTTTATAATGTCATTAAATGAACTAATGATGATGAGGCAATGATGATATTTGACAATTCCCTGGAATTATTTTGAAAGAGAATGATAATGTTTTAAATAATTTGAAATGATGAGGCATCAATGAACTTTGACAATGCCCTAGAATAATTTGAAAAGGATTGAATGGGTTTGAAATGATCTTGCAGTAATTAGAAAACTATTGGTATGATTTAGGAACGTTAAGGAGTGACTAGGATCGATTTAGGTAGATTTAGGATCGATAGGATCGATTCGGATAAGAAATGTTAATAAATCAATTGTATAATTTTCAATGTTCAATTAATAACGAAAGACATAATACTGACATATAGTTAAAACAATATGCACAACATAGAGGAATAATTAGAATGCAAAACAATGTTTCAAATGTAATGCCAAAAATGTTAACACATAGACTAGCAGGCTTGAACCATTTTTGAGCATTTATATTTTGCCCCTCTTTGATACAATGTGATTCAGAGCATTGTGTCAAAGAATTTTAAAGAAAATTGCATTAAAACGTGACCTAGTGACAATGGGATACATGGGTTCCCCCTTGAGAAATTGACAATGACGAGAAAGATCCATAGCAGCAAACAGATCAAAAAATGGAGAGCAAATGCAAAATTCATAAGGCTCAAAGTGCAAAAAGAATAGTGACCAATACAAAAGGCAAGGGTTGCACATCCATCTAGGCAGAAAAGAGGCTATAAAACAACTTGGAGAGGAGTTTGGAGGTTATTTTCACTCACTTTTGGAAGAATTAAAGCTCTAGAGCTAGGAGGATGGATCAATTTCTAGTGGAGAATCATTTTGGGGAACGAGTGCAGAGCTACCGACGGCGGGAGGATGAAAGACTAGACATGAGTACATCGAGGCCTCTTTATCATTTTGATGATTTGCATGTGTTTCTAGGTGTCTAGGTAGTCTTTTTGGGGTCAGACAAAGGTCAAAGGGGTGATTTTTTGGTCCACACACCCCAAGTGCGGTCCTAGACACACTTGGCATCCCAGGTACAGTCTTGACCGCACTTGGTTACCTAAGTTGCACAGTTAGTTAGGCAATCTACAAAATAGGTCAAAACAGTGTTAGAAGCTTCCAAAATAGCCAAAACTTGGTCAAAACCCTAGGATAAGTCTAAAATTAGGTCAAACATGGTAAAATGTGGTCAAATTTTGGTCAAACTTTGTCAACAGTAACATAAAGTTGACACAAGTTGCATGATAAATGTGGGACAAGATGTCTTTGTTGCATACACGAGAGAGCAAATAGACGTGCCTAGATTTGTGAAAAATATTGAGTGCTCATGAGAGACAGATCATAGAAGTATTAGGTCTAAATTATATCACCTATATGCTTTATATTAGGGCAAATAGGGGTTTGATCACAGCATTAGCAGAGCGGTGGCACTCAGAGACTAGTTCTTTTCATCTGTCGATGGGAGAGGCAACAGTGACACTGGAGGATGTATGGCGCATCCTAAGGATCCCAATTCATAGTGAGCTTATGGATTATGACCCAATGACATATAGATTATCATTGCACCAATTGTTTGATTGTGACGGTTGTAATCACCCTAATTTTGTCTACTCTAAACATAGACCATATTTGCCATAAATGTGATCATACCCTCAATTATGTCTATCCAACTATTTAATTATTGGCATAATTCATTCAAAATAAAAATAATCTCTCAAATCAAAGTGATTTCATCACTACCTCATATTAATTACATTGGGCTATTTAATCAAATCAATCCCATTAAATCCTTGGCTAAAGTAATTAATTAAAAGGCATTTAATAAAACTCTCAAAATACAACTCATCACTTGCACATGGAAAATCAATCCATGGACCAATGAGAGTTCACTCACATGGATTAACTAAGATTCAATCCTCACCTCTCCTCACAAATTGATCTCAACCCTCCATTTATTATTTTCCTCCATAAAAGGATTGAATTTTGAGCTCAATGGGTCCTAATTTTTAGAATTCTAATTGCACCCTTATGTTGTTCATTTGGTTTCATGAATTCATAGCTAATTAGACAACTCTTTCATATGTTCTTAAATGAATCATTGAATCATTTTTAGGATGAACTGCATGATAGATAGTTTGAATTTCACTTGAATCTTTCATTCTAGGATTGAATGTGTCACTTATCTTATGCATAATCTGAGGGCAAATTTATAGCTTAGATCATACTCTTTCTAGATAGGAAGAAATATGTTGGTATCCTTGGTTTCATCATGCTTTGCAATTGAGTTTAATGCTTCTAACAAATGATATAATGACATATTGAAGTATTTTTTTACAGATTTGCAGGTACAATATTCACACACACAACAGTGAGGAGCTAGATATCATAGATTATGAGATCCGATGGGAGACACTAGTCGGATTGTTGGTGCTAGATAGGTGAGGATGAAAATTCCCTATTGGTTGGGGGAGAGTGCTCGAGAAGATGATCATGGATGGGATAGTTTTTTCTTTGGATTCATATATTCTATCTATGATGTATTATCATCTGCATCATCTAGCTTACAGAGGAGGGTTATTTATTAGCGGTGGTATCACATTATTGCAGATTTGGGATTATGAGCACATAGCAGTGTTTCGTCCTATTGCAGACCAAGTGGTGATTCCAAATATTCCAAACGTATATTTCTATGGTGGAGCGCTTGTGCAGGGACCATTGGTATATGCACTATATTTCAGACATGAAATGGATACATTGAGAGATTTTACATGGTGACCATACAGAGAATGCCTCAAGTTGGACGATGACAAAGATTACTTTCGATATTGCAAGCATGAGTGATATTTGATCTCACACATGATTATAGGTCATGTGGTTATTGAGTTTTAGCTACTAGAGAGTGTGTAGGTAGTTTGGAGAGAGATAGGGAGTGTCGACAGGCATGGCACTATTTGCACGCTCAAGGGGTGAGGTCAAGATTTGGGGTGCACTTCTCATACCGCAAGTAGCATATGCATAGATTGAGTAGTTATAGCTGAGGTAGTGGGAAGAAGGTGGTGATATCATAGACGCGGGAACCACAACATAGTATGATAGGTGGTTTGTGCAGCATAGGCCTATTCATTTGACAGATCTAGATGTGCCAATGCTTAGATTGAGAGTGCCAAGATCAGATGGAGAGGACAACAACGACAAGAAGGATGGTGAGGGAGAGAGAAGCAGTGTTGAGGATGAGGAGGATGGTGAGGGAGATGAGGATGATGGTAGAAGCACTGAGTCTAGCAGTGAGGGTGGGGATGATGTTGAAAGTGGTCCAATTTTTATTCCTAAGCAGGTGGAGGAGGACAGAGAGGCTCTACTAGGTGATGAGGATATACAAGCTTCTAAGAATAGAGATGAGGTAGAAAAGTAGCAGAGACAACATATTGCAGATTTGATGTGCCATACAGACAAAGTGACTGCTGAGAGGGATACAGATCGAGCAGCTTGGGCTACAAATCATGCAGTTTGGACTATAGAGAAATCAATTCTCATGGCACAGTTGGATAGTTCGACAGTAGAGAGGGATACAGCGATCGCCTCTTGAGACGCATATTTTTCTAGAGCATACAGAGCAGAGGATGGGTCATGATAGTTCATCAATAGCATTGTAGATGCAGGTGTGCATGATGTCATAGGGATGCTAGGGAAGAGATACAGTACTGGAAGGATATGCACAGGAGAGATGTATAACAAGATCACTAGGTTCTGAGCTATAGATCTTATTCTAGCATATCACACTCCCAGAGAACATTGGGTAGCAGGGGAGTGGCATGACCAAGGAGACCACCTAGGCCAGAGCTAACAGTTTAGCAGACAGGAGGGGCTTCATCTTCTAGAACAAGAAGAGACTAGAAGGATAGAGAGAGCATAGGCTGACAGAAGACTCTCTCTCTCTCTCTCTCTCTCTCTCTCTTATCCATAGGGACATTTTTTATAGACAGATTATGTTGAGCCTACGGGCCTTAGTGTATACAGACACCTTGATTTTTGTGTTTTGATACTTTTTGAGATATATATGATATGCAGCTAGCTTATGATGTGTTTGCTTATATATATGATGTATTCTTATGTACATTATTTTACTTTATTTCCATATAAGGATTCTTAGGTATTGTAATGCATATCCTTTATGGGCAGTATACCCATGTATGGGATGTATGTAATGAATACAAAATGCAAATATTTATGGGCTTTTTTTGCTTTATAAATGCAGGATGCACATATTTTTTGGACTTTTTTGCTTTATGAATGGAGGATGCACATTTTTTTTTGGGTGTAGCAAAGCACTAGACCAAGGTGAATGTAAGGATTGACTGAATAAATGTTAGCAGAAAGCATAAATTAAACAAAGGAATATTACTAAGAGGTGAAACTCACTTTCATAAGTGCATTTATGTCAAAAGAGATTTTTTTTAATATGGAAAAATGGATGCGGCGCATCATGGCATAAATAGATAGAGCGATAAAGCAATCCTTTTGTATAAATAAACACGATGTAGACAAAGAATGATCTTATCTATCCTAAAGCATATGGAATTCATGACCCAAAATTTCATCAGAACATCCAATAGACAAAAGAAAAAACAAAAATTGATCATGAACCATCCCAGCCACTCGCATAACTTAATAATATCATCAAGTAGCATAGGAACATGACCAAAAATAAAATCAATAATGTTAGAATAACTGAGATGGGGTGTGATCAGTTAGAATCAGTCTCCTCACAAATTATCCTACAGTCCCAAATTTCTCCAGATGTATCTCAAAACAAATTAAACATATAATTCAACTCGGTGAAAATGTATTCTATAATCTTAAACTTTCATCAATAGTGTTTACAGAATATCTATAAATTAATAATATGATTATCGATCTAGGTCAATAAAATAAAGTGTAAAGTAAAATAACAATCCACAACATTCATGCATATTAGCACATAGATTTTTAACGTGGAAACCCTGCTAAGGGAAAAACCACCTGGGACCGGTAACCCAAAATATTTTCACTCTTCTGAAGTGAGCTCGGTGAAGAGCCAACCCTGTTAAAGGTTACAATGCACACTGTTAAATGTGATCTTGTTAGAGGATTTAAAACTAACAGTTCTCTCTTGACCATGCATTCACTATGGGGTCAACAAGAAAACAATCAACATTCTCTAAATGTTATAATAAAGACTTCACTGTCCTACTTAGTTAAGAGATTGTGTCTGGAACAATGGTTAAACTGATACAGTAATGATCTGATTCAGATACAACTATGATTTGTAGATATTTATATCTATGCTAAGTACATAATACCTCTAATCAATTTTTTCACTTTAGTTCATCTCATACTTCATACTTGTTCTACTCATTCCTCTGTCGCTCGGTTATGTCTGCAGAAAGTGCTCAGTTCTGTCTTTAACCAGTTTTATCAATCATGCATAAACTGGCATGTATGCGCATCAATGTGGCATTTTTAATAATTAATCTCTTGTCTCTTATATAGACATCATAGGTCATTTAATTTTCATCCTTCAAATCTTGTCGCTTAATCTCCATCATTCATTTTCCTACTTGATCCATCCTCGGTAGTTGTGTTAAAAACACATTTCAATCTTTCTCGTTCGATCTTCCTTGAATTTTAATAACTGTTTGATCAAATAAAAAACTTTATCTTTTACCTCAAAATCATCAATTGCCAGATCAGCATCCAAGTCGGCCTTTGTTTGAATTATTTTCTCGGTCTTAGTATTAACTATTTTGTGTCGACAATCCCTAGCTCGGTTAACACTATGCTTGGTATACACTATATTTTACTCGATTTACACTGTCTCTCGGTGTATAAAGAACTTTCATTTTCTGACCACAAAAACATTGTTTAGTCCAGATCTTCAATTCACAACAAAAATTTTCCACCATAATAATACTCAAATAAGTTGACATCAATGACACTACATTAACTGATAATGTTTATCATCACTTTTGCAACTCGGTTGAATATCAACAAATGACTTCAAACATATAATCAGTTGTAGTTCATCAATCTCTCCCTTTGGCATTGATGGCAACACAATATGAAATATGCAATATAAAATGTTATACGACAAATACCAAACTTCTGCTCTACAACTGCAATATTTTTTTATCTCTCCCTAGCTTGAATATAAACTGTGTCAGTATAAAAGATATTGTGCAGACTCTCCCTTCAGTTTTGACTTTTCAGCTCTTGAATCTCTCTATAGATTAGATATCTCTCTCCCTTTCTTTTTTATCCCTTTAGTGGATAGATATTTCATTTATCAACTCTCTCCCATTATATATTTCATGAATTCTCTCTCTCTTTGACAACAATGCCAAAAAGAAATATGCAGCCCTTCAATAGCCAAATAAAAATATCTCTGATTTTTTGTGCAGTAGGTACCTTTCAGTTGTAACTAATCTTTCTTGTGCATCCTTGCTTCTTTCTTATCCAAGTAACTAATCTTTCTCTAATAAAGAATGATCCATCAGTAGTGCTCTTTCTATCATCTATGTTCCCAGCCCAATCAACATCAGTATAAACTTTCAATTCAAATTTTCCTTCTCTTTCATACCATAGTCCATAATCCTCAATATTCTTTAAATATCTAAAAAAAAAATTTACAGCAATCATATGTGATTCTCTGGGGTTACCAGAAAATCTTGCAACTATTCCAACTGCATGTGCTATGTCAGGTCTTATGTGTACAACATACATCAATTTACCAATCATAGCTCTATACAAACTTTGGTTTACCTCAGGTATTTTGTCTTCTTTTGTTAGTTTGCATCCTATCACCATAGGAGTTCCCACTGGTTTTGATTCCTCCATTTTGAATGTCTTTAGTACTTCCTTGATGTATTTTGATTGAGTTATGTAGATACCTGTAGTCTATTGTAAAATTTGCAATCCTAGAAAAAATTTGATCTCACCAAACATCGACATCTCAAATTCTTTCCTCATTTCATCAGCAAATGAAGTGCATAAGTTATCATTACCCCCAAATATGATATCATCAACAAATATTTCAGCAATAAGTGTCTTATCATCATTTCCTCCTTTTAAATACAAATTATTGTTGTCACTTATTCTAATAAATCCAATTTTTATAAGATAAGAATGCAATCTTTCATACCATGCTCTCGGTACTTGTTTCAGTCCATATAAAGATTTGTGTAACTTACATACCATGTGTGTCTGATCAGGATCAACAAATCCTTCAGGTTGTTCAATGTATAACTCTTCTTCCAGTATTCCACTCAAAAATGTAGACTTCACATCCATGTGATATAGCTTGAATCCTTTATATGCAGCGTATGCAAGTAGTATTCTTACTTCTTCAAGTCTAGCAATAGGTGCAAAATTTTCTCCATAGTCAATTCCATCTTCTTGTGCATACCCTTTGCAAACTAATATTGCTTTATTTCTGGTTACATACCCATCTTCATTTAATTTGTTTCTGAAAATCCATTTAGCGCCAATGATATTTTTGTCACTCAGTCTCAGTACTAATTTCCATGTCTTATTTTTCTATATTTTCTCAATTTTCTCATTCATAGCATTAATCTATTCCTCATTTTCTAATGCATCTCTAACATTTTTAGGCTCAAATTCACAAATTAAACAAGTGTCATCTCTTAACTTACTTCTTTTCGACATGCCTTCTCTTTTATCTCCAATAATCTGATCCCGTGGATGATGTATTTTCACATATTTAGCAAGTACAGGTTCAATTCTTGGTTCTTCATTATCTTCTTATGTATGTTCATTGTCTCATGGTTCGTGATCTTTTGTTTCATCTTTTTCTTGATTCTCGGTCTGTGCTACATGTTTCCCGATGACGTTAACCTGTTGTCAGGTAACATTACCCTATTGCACGGTAACGCTAGGCATCTACGTCGGTATAGTATTAGTTTCTTCCCAGTAATTAAACTTATTGTAATCTCCAGGTTCTTTCATGGTGTCCTCATCATTTAGCTCAGCAAATTCATCAACTTTCACATTTGCACTCTCAATAATTTTGTTAGATGTCTTGTTCAAACATTTTTAAGCTTTACTCTTAGTAGAATATCCAAGAAATATTCCTTCATCACTTTTCAAATCAAATTTTCCATTTTGATAATATTTCAGAATATAACACCGACTACCAAATATTCTAAAATAACTTGCATTCGGTGTATACCCATATCATAGCTCATACAGTGTTTTGTTTGAATCTATATTCAGTTGTACTTGATTCAGTGTGTAAATAGTTGTGTTGACTTATTCTCTCCAGTATGTTTGTGCAACTCCTTTTTCAATCATCAATGTTCTAGCACAATCAACAATTGATCTATTCCTTCGTTCTGTTGTAGTGTCCTTAGTGTAGAAACCTATCTCTTTATTCCATACTCATTAAAAATTTAGTGAACTCATCATGAATAAATTCACCTCCTCTATCAGATCTCAAACACTTCAAATCTCTACCAATTTCTTTTTCCACTTTTTCTTTGTACCACTTAAACATCTTAAATGCTTCAGATTTTTCTTTTAGTAACATGACAGTCATCATCCTAGAGTAATCATCAACAAATAAAATAAAATAAAATATATGTCCCCATAATAACTCTATGTTCTCATTGGTCCACATAGGTCTGTATGAACTAACTCCAAAATTTTATTAGATTAAAAATTATTGCTCTTGAAACTAGATTTTGATATCTTACCCATTTGACAATTTTTGCACATTACATGGTCTGGTTTAGTTAAACTCGGTAAGCCTCTAACTTTTCTTTTTCTACTAATCTTAACCATGTTGTCAAAATTTACATGACAAAGTATTTTATGTCATAACCATATATCTTCATTCTTTGCCAATAAACAAGTAGTTTCAGTTGTGTCAAGATAGAATAGATTACCTTTAAATTGTTCGCTAGTGTTGATCAATTTTCCTTTTCCATCATAGATTCTTAATTTTATATTCTCAAATGCAACTCAGTGACCTATGTTATTCAACTGTGAAACACTCAACAGATTGTAGTTAAGTCCTTTTACCCAATAAGCATTTTCACATTTGATTTTATTATTCAGCATAATAGTACCTTTTTCTTTTACTCGACAAGGTGTGTCATTTCCCATTCTTACTGATCCTCCATCATAATGTTCAATAAATTGAAATTTTATTTTATCACCAGTCATGTGATGTGTATAGCCACTATCAATTACCCAAATATCATGTTTACTAACTTTAGAGATAAGTGATGTTTCTACATACCTTTCATTTTCATCTGATTCATCTTTCAAAGCTACGAACACAGTCTCAATATCTTCATCACTGTCAAAACTATTGTCATTAACTTTATCTTCAGCAATGTAACAAGCTTTCTTACCATTATATTTATAATCTCAGTTGTCTCTTCTGTCATACTGTCAGTTGCTTCTATAGTCTCAGTCATCCTTTCTGTCATTAGATCTATCATTTCTATCATCATTATTTTTGTTAGGGCATCTTGCAGCAAAATGGCCAATCTCTTTATAGTTAAAGCATATCAAAGGTAGGTTACCTTTATATCATCCTTTATCTTTGTGCAACCTTCTAACCATTAAAGCCTCAAGTTCATCAAGTTCCTTGTCATCACTATCACTATCACTATTATTTCTGATTATGTGTTTGCTACTAGATTTACCAATTTTCAAAGTAGACATAAATGAGGACTCCATAGATGGTACAATATTGTTGTCAAAGCTATTCAGCTCAAAAGAAATCAATCTTCCAAAAAGACTGTCAACATTAATTTTATTTCTAGGTGCAGCTCTCACTTCATGTATTGTAGAGACTCTTATAGAATAAATATGCAATAGAGTTCTAACAATCTTACTCACAATAGTGTCTTCATTAATGGTTCTACCATATCCTTGAATAGCATTCACAACTTCCTTAAGTCGGGTATTGTACTATTTTATTTTCTCTCCTTCCTTCATTCTAATATCATCAAAATTTCCATGAAGACTTTCAGCTTTGGCTCTTAGTACATTTGCATCTCCTCCATAAACTAGTGTAAGTTTATCCCACATCTACTTGGCAGTTGTACATGTCTTGATGTCCTCAAATTCTGCATCTGTAAGTGAAGAAGCAATCTCCACCATTATAAGGTTATGTTCATGTTTCTCTTTCATCTGATTTACTATCAAAGGTCCAGTAGGTAGAATGAATTCATTATCTAGATAATCTGCAATGTTGTCTCCAATTCCTGATAGGTATAGTCTCATTTTGATTTTCCAGGTCGAGAAGTTATCCTTTTTTAGCTTAGGTGCGTCTCTCTTATACATCTTGTGATCTTTAGCTTAAGTCCTTCAAAACTTTCTTCTAAGCACTAAATGCTCTCTGATAAGCATTGTATGCTCTAATACCAATTGTTAGAATAATTGAGAGGGGGGTGAATCAGTTAGAATCAGTCTCATCACAAATTATCCTACAGCCCCAAATTTCTCCAGATGTATCTCAAAACAAATTAATCATATAATTCAACTCGGTGAAAATGTATTATGTAATCTTAAACTTTCATCAATAGTGTTTACTGAATATTAGTTAATTAATACTATGATTATCAATCTAGGTCAATAAAATAAAGTGTAAAGTAAAATAACAATCCACAACATTCATACATATTGACACTGATTTTTAACATGGAAACCCTGCTAAGGGAAAAAACACCTGGGACCGGTAACCCAAAATATTTTCACTCTTCTAAAGTGAGCTCGGTGAAGAGCCAACCTTGATAAAGGTTACAATGCACACTGTTAAAGGTGACCTTGTTAGAGGATTTAAAACTAAAATTTCTCTCTTGACCATGCATTCACTATGGGGTCATCAAGAAAACAATCAACATTCTCTGAATGCTATAATAAAGACATCACTGTCCTACTCGATTAAGAGATTTTGTCTGTAACAATGATTAAACTGATATAGTAATGATCTGATTCAAATACAACTCTAATTTTTACATATTCAGATCTATGTTAAGTACATAATACCTCTGATCAATTTGTTCACTCCAATTCATCTCATTCTTCATACTTGTTCTAGTCATTCCTTTGTCGCTCGGTTATGTCTGCAAAAAGTGCTTGGTTCTATCTTTAACCAGTTTGATCAGTGATGCGTAAACTCGCATGTATGCACATCAGTGTGGCATTTTTTCATAATGAATCTCTTGTCTCTTATATAGACATCATAGGTCATTTAATTTTCATCCTTCAAATCTTGTCGCTTAATCTTCATCATTCATTTTCCCTCTTGATCCATCCTCGATAGTTGTCTTAAAAATAGGTTTCAATCTTTATTTTCAATTGAGGTTAAAATAGTTTTTGAAGGGAACCATTACCCTGTACAATTTAGAGAGAAAGATATGCAAGAAACAACACAGCAAAAAAGGAAAAGACAGAAAAAAGGAACAGTTGGGGGAAAAAGATGGAGGCAATAGAAACCTCCCAGCACAAAATACCAGCAAAAAGAAGCTAAGCCGACAAAAAACACACAAGCCCGGAGAACAGCACAGTTGGGTCGCTTTTTCCATAATCTCAGCAGAGTCAACCATCACCATTTTATATTTTTCAATAGCCTCCCTGAGATCATTGATTTCCTTTGTGTTACCTATTTTCATCTTTTTGCACTCGCTCTAGTACGAGTTCTAGGGCCAGCATTGTTAAGGTGTTTAGCAACATCATCATCCACAACAATGGGCATAGAGTTCCCATCCAGCACTGAGAGAAGCGCCCTCAAATTATTGTCAGCCACCTTCATGCCCTCATAGTTTTTTTTCATGATTCGGCTGAGAGTGTCTTCAATACCCTGAATACAGCTTGAAGTTGTCTGCTGGCAAAAATTGACCACTACATTAATCTTTAGTTCAAGCTTCTCCCGTAGCCTTTTTTCCACTTCTTCCTCTTGGGTCTTATCTTCATTAGTGCCCTTATTCACAAGTTTAGAAAGAAGCAGAGCAATATTATTCACTCTGTCCTGGAGCTCATCATACTTACCATTTATGTCTTTGATTTCTTCAAACAGCCAGGAATTCAATTGATAGTACATCTCTGCTCTCTCTTTCACTACCTGCATAAACCTAGTTGGCTCTTGGCTTTTCACTGTCTCGTTATCATGGCTGCCTCTAGCATTCTCTTTACCTTTTTTATCATTCCCTTCCTTCTTATGCACCTCAATCTTCTCAGAGGTATCCCTGGAAAGCGTACACTGTTTAGACTGAGAGTTAGCATAGTTCACCAGAATAGGTGCATTGTCAGAAGTAACCTCTTCTTGATTCTTAAGAGTGGACTCAATAACCTTCTTCGCAGGGGAGGTAGCATGCGCATTGCCTTGGGTACTAGTATCTTCAGGAGCATTGTTGTCTTCGGGGCCTTCTATGTCCATATCCTTTGAATTAGCGTTGTTTTTTCTATCCATCTCCTGAGAGGACTCAGTAATACCCTTATCTTGAGTATCTGTATCATCCTCAGTATCCATGCATGTTTCCTCTAAGAAGAATTTATCCACTTCTCCCTGTAACCACCTAATTTCGGTCTGTCGCAACTATGGACCCTATTTGCCCTAAGTGTGATCATGCCCTCGAGTTATGTCCAAACGACCCTGTTACTGCTTGGCATAATTCTTCTAATCAATTTAATGTCCTAGGTGATTTTTATCACTAATTTATATTACCTACTATAGCCATACAATTCAATTCAATATCGACCAATCAGATCAAATCTAAATCAAACATGGCTATAGTATTTAATATAAAGGAATTAAATAAATCTCTAAATCAAAGAAATCACTTGCATTCCACCCCGTTCCCCTAGCCTATTAATTTTATTAAAATGGCTATAGTCTCTTAATTATTAAAAAGCAATTTAATTGTTTTAATAATTAAATCCTATATTTCTAAATGAATTAAATAAGTTTATTTCATTTATTAAT
>MU226723.1:837336-897179 GCA_018584345.1 Thuja plicata | reverse complement strand
AGAGACAATAGAAGCTTCAAGCTTCGGAGGGTTTGCATTCATTTGTCTTCCTTTTCGTAGTTTGTACATTTTATTGCTTGCGTTTCGATCATTTCGTTTAGTAGTTATTGCTTAATAGATTTGCATGTACTTGTGAACCTTGGCTACTAACCCCTGCCCTTGGAAAGCTGTGGGAAACCGGAGAGAGAGGCGTACAGTTTGATTTTTCAATTAGATATTGTATGTCAATTTCACCAAAACATTCATTTCGACGTCTACGGAGTTTGGTCATCTCCATTCTATTCTTTATCATATTTTCTACCCTCTCTTCCAATAATTTATTTTCTTTAGCCAATTTTGCTTGCAATTTTTGAATCAAGAATATGTGGGATTGATGTGATTGATTGTTTGATTATGTAAATGTCATTTGTCTTGGTTCAAAATATGTTTGGGTTACTTCGTTTGAGGTGTACATCTTGTTTGGGTCAAAAATTTGTTGTTGAAAAGGTATACCTTCATAGGGTGTTTGTGTGTTCTCATTTGAAAGGTATGTCATGTTTGGATCAAACCTTGTGTTTTCAAAGGTACTCCTTGTCTTGGATCAAAATGTGTTTTTGTATTTGAAGGGTACATGGGTTGGTAGGCACCTTTTTTCCTTTGGGATCTTGTTGTAATTGGCATGATGTCTAAATGCACCTAAATACGAGGGATATATGCAAGATGCAACTTTGTTTGGCTTTTAGGAGGCTTTGGAATGAGAATACAACCTAAGGTATGAAGAGGCTTTTGAAATGATGTGCAACTTAGCAGATATGCAAATATAAAATAAATTAGGATTTTTGTATTTTGGAGTGAGTATACAAACTAGGATAAGATTTCGAATAACAAAGCAATCTAAGGCTTATGCAACTATGTTTTGGATATTTTTTACTTTGAAAAATCTTTGGAAAATGCAAACCTTAGAGCATAACCTTGGGAAATTGAATAAGAACCTTGACTAAAAAGGGATCAAAGGGAAAAATATAGTTGGATAAAAGGGAATAATTCAAATCCATCATGTCAAAGATAGAATTGACCAAATGATAGAGGGACAATTAGGGTAAAGGGACAAAGGGACCAAGTCAAGATCATGTTTTCAATAACACAAGGAAAGACTCTATGATTTGGGTTTTTGTGCGATTTTTCAAAGTTTTTAAAAGGATCTAAGTGCAAAACGAGAACTTGTGCAAAGTGACTATGGTGAAGACTAAAATGAGGACTAATGCAAGAGGTTTTGAAATTTAAAATGCAAAGTGAGGGGAAATAATGCAATGTATGCAAAGGGATTATGATATGGGGATGCAAAATTAGGACTACTACGCATGCCAAAAGGCTCCAAGGTGAATGTTTTGAGATTCTTTATGTTCACAAAGGTTTAAGACAAGGGTGTTTGTGACAAATTGTGTTTAGGAATGACCTTGAAAACATTTGATTGGGGTGAATGTGTTCTTTATTTATCTTTAAATGTTTGAGCACTCACACAAAACACAAATTAGACATAATGGTTGTTGTAAAAGAAAGTAAACAATCACACCACAACCTAGGCTGCCAAGGAAAATATTCACTAAATTCCCACTTGAATAATTCCAGTCATGCTTACTCAGAGCGGACAGCCTAGAAGATTGCTAGCATGGGCTCCTCCTTACATTGCACTCACTTCTCAGGAATACTAAGCTTCGAATCCCAAGGGACACTCTCTCCACTAAGAGTCACAAAATTGTGGGATGTCTTCTGAGTTTCCCCCTGCATCAGGGATTTGACTATAGTGGGTTGGAAGAGGTTAAATTTGCCTTGTTCCCACTTGGGTTGTTCCCTCTCACCGGCTATGCTAAAGCACTCACGAGACAGGCCCTCTAAAAGATTGAATGAATTTATCTTCACCTAGGATCCACAAAGGAAAGGGGAGAGAATATGTTCATTCAACCTTAGGATAATAATCTAAACAAACTTCAAACACATAAGAAAAGTTCTTCATTTTGTGCACCAAATAGAAGTGTTTTCTAACTACTAAAAACAGACATGAAAGTTTAGGAAGACACACAAGGTCTCTGTCAAGTGTCCTGCATCAAACATATTAGTAATTTATCATTCATTCTTCATCCTACAATTGCCAAAATGTTGCACAGATCATAGTAACATAGAAATCATGCATATCAAGTGCAGGAATAGAATGGGAAATGCAGAAACTCAAAACAAAGCATCAAAATGACCAAATTTACCAACTACGCAAGAATATGAACCAACTATGCAGGACAGAGGACCAACTATGCATTACCCTGACCAACTACGTAGAAACATAGACCAAATGCATAGAAAACCTATCCAAGTATGCAAAACACCTGACCAAGTGCGCAACTTCTAACTAGAGACACAAAATTGAGTAAAAACTTGCAAAATTTTGAGGATTTTGGAAAAAATGATCATATAGGACTTAATAAATATGAAATCAGAGTTCATTTTATGCCATTTTGGAATTATTTGAGTAGATTGAAACCAATTTGAAAACCCCTAATTAAGTTGTGTGCACTTGAAATGATTTGAAAGCAACTTGAATTGATGATCTTGAAATTGAAACCTTGACTAGGTGAGATTCATTTTAAGAGCACTAAATGAAATGTAAATTTATTTTTAGGTACCCAAATCCAAATGTGAGATTTATTAACCAAATTAGGGTTCATTTAGGCCTGATAGGGTTCATTTTAGCCTTTAAACAGAAGGAAATGAAAGTAGAAAGCATTAAAAAGAAGATCTAAACCCTAAACCTTAACATAGCAACCCAAAACACCAAGTGTGTAGTTATCATGACCAACTGTACAATAATAATGACCAAGACACAACTCTGGGAACCAAGTGTGCAGGAACTCGGACCAACTATGTAACTTTCTTCTAAAACTTGCAAACACATCAAAAACACCCAAAATCAGTTATTTATCATGTTTCATGTCAGGTTCGCCAAATGTTAGACCAGAAAAAGGGTTAGAATGCATAATAGAGGCAACTACAAAACCTCAAAACATCATGCAAACCTAATCTAATATACCATTAATTTCATTGAATGAAAATGTGCATAAAATAAGCATAAAAACTCAAACACCCCCTTCAAATGATGCTCCAATTTTCTCCTTTCTTCTCCATTGAAATGGATTGATGTTGCTCTTGATTTTGAAAACAAATGCACTAAACATTGAAAGCAAAATGATAATAATGACTATGAGAATACTAGGAAAGACTGGTTAGTTTTGACTGAGAAAATTGGTCTCAATTTATAGGATGGGAGACCAAAAAATCAAATTTGGCAACCTGAATGTGCAAATGGAAGATTGTCATAATTATGAAAAATGTAATGCACATATGAAAATGAGAAATCAAGTGCACAAATTGAGGGCATTTGGAAGAAGAAATTGGAGGCAAATTAATATGCAATTAGGAAGCACAATTAAGGGGAAATGGATAGGGAAAGGTGGAAGAGATTGTGAAGCTAATTAGTAGCAGATTAAGCACAATTAGTGGGAAGGGTGTAAGAGTTAGAATATTGAATTTTGAAAACTGGTTATTCCCTCCAAATCAGAAATTAGAAATTCAGGAATTTAGGAAATCCAATAATTCCAAAAAGGTTACCAATTAATTAATTGTGAGAGACATAAGAAAGGGAGGATTGGTTTGATTAAATGATTAGGACATAGGGATAAACTATGGTTTATTTATCCCAAGAGGAAATATTAGTGGATCGTTGACTGAAATGATGATATTGATGTGAAATTAACTTAGTTTTGATGATCTTGGTGAGGATTAGGAACAATTTCGATGATTTTGAAATAGTTTAGGAAGATGACGAGGCATCGATGAACTTTGACAATGCACTAGAAATAATGATAAAAATAATTTATGGCAATGATTCAAAATAGCATCGATGAACTTTGACAATGCTATTAAATTGAATTGGATCAAATTGATGACGATGATGAGCCATCGATGAACTTTGACAATGCGCTCAAATTGATTGGTTTGGCTGATGAAGTTGATTTGAAACAACATTGATAAACTTTCACAATTTCATTAAATGAACTAATAATGAAGAGGCATTAATTATATTTGACAATGCCCTAGAATAATATTGAACGAGATTGATAAGGTTTGAAATTACTTGAAATGATGAGGCGTTGATGAAATTTGACAATACCCTAGAATGATTTGAAAAGGATCGAATGAGTTTGAAATTATCTTGGAGCAATTAGGAAGATATTGGTATTATTTAGGAACATTTAGGATTGACTAGTATCAATTTAGGAAGATTTAGCATCGATTAGGATCAATTAGGATAAGAAATGTTAATAAATCAATTGAACAATTTTCAATGTTCAATTAAGGATGAAAGACACAATGCTGACGCATAGTGAAAACCATATGCACAACATAGAGGAATAATTAGAAATCAAAACAATGTTTCAATTGTAATGCCAAAAATGTTAACACATAGACTAGCAGGCTTGAACCTTTTTTTAGCGTTTACAATAATCACCTTTTCTAATCAATGTTTCTTGGGATTTTTTATCAAATTTTGAAGTCCCAACAATGTCTAATGAGTCTAGTGCTAATTATGCCTTGAGTTAGTTTACTTAATATTCTCTAGTGGCTCTTTTCCTTGTTTAGGGGTTGTTGGTTTGGCTTTCTTGTTATTTGTTAGCTTTTAGTTTAGTTGGTTTCTGTTAGTTTTCTTTAGTTAGTTGTTTTGGCCTTAGGTCTACTTAGGATCCCTAGTCCTATTAGTTTAGTTTGTTTGAGGTTTAGTTGTTGTAGGTTTAGTGTTGTAGTGTAGTTTTCCTTTGCTTAAGGTGCAGAGGATCTTATTTGCAACTAAAGCGACGTATGTTAAAGTCGTGCTTTTGGTATACTTGAGTTGGATTTGTCCAGTTCATTTCTTGAATATCTCTTATGAGGTTTCCTGAACTGGAATTTGTTCCTAATAACCAGTCTTTTGAAAAGCATTTGAACTAAATTTGGATTGAATTCATTTGTTTTGTCTAAGGTATCTGAGTCTTTCAATCACAACATTTTACTCACACTTAATTGCTTTGAGTTCTCTACAAGTTCTCGAAGTGAAGTTGGAATTAGTGAAAATTATACACCTGATTCAGGGTCACTATGGGTTTTCCAAACCCTCTACAAGCTTTGGCGCTTGTAAGACAAACAAAAGAGTGAAAAAGAAAAGAAAATCGATATCAAAAGAAAAGAGAAGAAAAGAAAGAATGCAAAAGAGAAGAATAATAAAAGTAAGAAAAATGAAGTGATTTGGCTCTGGGTGTGTGAATATCTCTACCAGTGCTACTCAGTAAAATCACTAAAGGTAGAGAAATTTTCATGGTTGACTACAACGATAACCTCATCGAGGCTATGGATGCCTGACTGGAAGCGAGGCTCTATCCAGGATGTTTTTGGTTTAAGGATATTTAAATAGCTAAGTCCAATGTATCTAAGAAGATTTCTAGGTTATTATCAACTAGGGAATGAATCATTTTCACACACGTGGGTAACTGGAGATTAAGATTCTTAGCTTGATTCATGATTCCTCCCATTTTGAGTGCATTTCCTAGTTGTCTAATAGGTGAAAGTGGAATTAGCCAAGGTTCTTGATTCTAAGTAGTTCTATTATTGAAATTTTCATGAACATTACTACATTGGAGTTGCCAAATGTTGTGAGGTTTTCATGCCATCACCCCATTGCAAATGGAGAGCCCCTCTTTTTTCCTTGCTCCTGCAGCACTAGGTTTTGAGAGTTGGTTTTGTGTGGTCTTTTGGCTAAGTTGTGGTTAGTTTTGAGGTCAAGGTGTCATTGGGGAAAGTGAGTATAAACATGAAATCAAATAGGGGAATCAAGTCAAATTGATCGTCCTTAAGAGAAACTTGGAGAGAATAAGTTTTCATTGAAGACACTTGATTTTCCTTCAAAGCCAATAAAGGGAAAGAGCTGAAGGATCTGAGAAATAATGATCTGATTACGCCCAAGAACAATTGCATGCAAAATACCTGTTACAAGAAGAAAGCATAAAGAAGGAAAAAGATGAAGAACTCAGAAGCTCAGAGAAACTCAAAAAGACTAGAGCAAAAATGTATTTTGAATTACTTAACAATAATTGCAAAGTTCAACCTTAAAAAGGTGAACGAAACTCTAATGGTAAAAGATAGGTTGTACATTAATAATTAATATAAAAGAATTAATTATTAATGCACCTAAGAGAAATATTAAGCACTAAAGAGTAATAAAACAACTTAACTAATTAAATCAACATGATTTAATTAATAAGTGATTACTCTAACAAGAGCTACAAGATGATGCCAAAATCCTCAGGCAGGGGTAGAATCTGCCCCCTGCCTAGGATTTTATCCTCTAAGCATCAAAATTTCTTCCCTCTCTAAACTTAGGCAATTCGACCTCTTTTGGATGGCATAATGCAAGTTGATTGATGAGAATATGAAACCACAGATTTGATAAGGAAATGAAGTGAGATAAAGTGGTAAATGTTGGTGAGGATCAAATGCATGAATGAAGTTTTCGTAATCCTTGTACATCCTCGAATTTTGATTTACCTCTTTTGCTAAGAAACATAAGTCATTTACTTCCAAATCATGGAATGGTCAAGCAAATGGGCAATGGGAGGATTAAGAGGATTTCAAGGGGCATTACAATTTTGGCAGAGATCAACCTTGCTTGAGGAAAAATCCTCAAAGGGTGGTGGAATTTGTCACCCAATGAGGAATCCTCTTTCCTCTTAAAACTTAATCCTTCCATAAAACTTCATAAAATCACGAGAGACATCATGAAAGGGTGATCAAACTCCAATGTTAAATAATGAGATAAAGGAAGGAGTATGAAACAAGGTTCAAAGAAGTCTTTAAAGGAGGATGACAGTTGCAGATTTTAGAATCCTCTAGGCTAAGCAGATTCTACTAGCCTATGAGGATTCCCAAAATCCTCAAGACATCATTAATACATGTTGTCTCAGATCATCAAAAGCATGTGAGAAGGTGGAAAGGATGTATTGTAATCCAAATCAAAGGTGGATCAAAATGTGATAAGGATGGAAGATCAGATTCTAAAGCCAAAGTGACAACGTAATAAAAGAAAAAATCCTTACGCTTAGTTAATTTTTGCCCTAGAGGTGGAATTCGGATGAGGAAATGTGATGTGAAGGAGGCAATTATTTTTTGGACGAATTGAGATCAAGATTAGTAAAATTGACAATAAATCTAGGTTTCCTCGAGAGATGACAAAATCCGCCATCTCTCGAGGATAGAATCCTCTTCTCCTTCATAATCTCGCCCAGCCCTTCGGGCCCCTTTGATTTCCGCCATGATGGTATGAATGATTTTTTGTGTTTATGTGTTTGAATGAGTTGGTAGAGGTAAGTGGAGGAGTACGAATGCAAGGAAATTTTATAAACATTCAAAGGTGACGAAGAGAAAATCCTCTGTGATAAAATCTCACCTTGATGAAAGTAGAGTTTGGTGTTGGTTCTAGGCGTCTAAATGAGAAGACATTGATAAGGGCCGAGATAAGTATTAATCTGAAAGCCAGGGTGGAGAAACCAAAATTTAGTGAAAGAAATTCCTCAGAGAAGGGCGGATTCTTCCCTCCCATGAGGACTATTTATCCTCTTGGTCACCTAATCTCCCCCCCATAATAACACTCAGCCATGGTTCATGAAGACAGCGAATTTGGAAAGAGAAAATAAGAGGTTTTGAAGTTATTTCTAAACCTTTTGATAGAGTTGGCCTATAGGGGCCTAAAAGAAATTCAAATAAATAAATTTTATTGGTAAAATTATAGGCAAGGTTGGCCTCCTAGGAAGACGTTCCCTTTCCCCTTCAAAATCATATATAAGGGAGGTCGATTAATTTTATTTTGCATCTAGATTAAAGAAATTTCCTATCTCTACTCTTAAATAGAAAATTACATCCAGTAGCAGCAAATTTCCTTACACTTTTAAGTGAAAGATCTTCATACAAGGCAATGAATTCTTCCATTGAGCAGCAGACTACATCCTCCATTAGGCAGAGAAATACTTTGTAAGGTAGTGCATTGCTCCAAAATTAGAGAGTCGTCATATTCTTTGAAATTCTGAGAAGACTCGCCCTTAGAAATCGGTTTAGAGGAGGGTAAGAAGTGTAGTATAGATATATTGTGATGCTAGAGATCATTTATCATTTCTAATTTTTTATCTTGTAATGTTGGCCTCTACTATATGTGATCAAATCTCTAATATATTTTTGATAAAATCATCAATATCTCATAGAGTACAAAGTCAGAATTGCATTAGAAAGTTCTAATTCGTGAGAATCTTATGTGAAAAAGGGCCAAATCTGATTTGGGGTTCTCATTCAATCGACCAAAACTATTTAATCATTTGATCATACATGAGATATTTTAGTTAGAACACGCAATAGGAAGATATTTTCAAGGATTTCTTAAACCTTAACTCATTAATTTTGAATTCAAGTCTAAATCCTTAGCATGCTAACTAAAATGTAAACTCCAAAATCCAATTGAAAGATTTTTTATGGCAGGGAGGATTATGTCAGGAGCTAATACTGGGAGCTCGATACAGGATAAACAAGCTCAACTGAGGAAGGACACCGAAGAGATGGCACCAAAATCTAGTTTCACTACTAGGCACAAGAAGATTGGGGATATGAATCTCAGACCAATCAACATGATCCAAGTGAAGGAAAGGATGTCAAGAGATCCTACTTCTAGGATGGCTAAGATGATGATGAAGAATGGGATAGTACAAGAAGAAACCTTCCCTCCCACCATACAGTGCATAAAATTGGTCCCTGAATGTGCTAAGAATTATAACCCTCAAAAGATGACAATTGAGTATGGGAAAGAGAATAAGAAGATTATAATTGTGCTATCAGAAAAGGCCATCACGATAGCTTTCGATGTACCATCTCACAAGGAGGGAACCTTTATCACTAAGAGAAGACTTTGAAGCATAATGAAGATCAATTGGATGCATGTACGAAGAGAATGAACAATGATTAGATGGTTGAGTCATGGAGTCACTACTCCAAAATCTTGAAGTTGACTGAGATAACTATATCAGACTTCAAGCAAGATATTGGTGATCTCATCATGATGGTAAATAGAGTGATGGGAGAACCACAGGGTTGCACTTTCAAGCCTTGGATGTTCTACTTTATAAACAAGATCTTATCAGAAGAGGTGATGTTTGAATGGGCGAAGATTATTAGTGACAACATTGATCACCAGCTAAGGACGATGAAGAACAATTACAGCATTTTATATGACATCATTCATTTTCCACATGTTGGCTAGAGTATTCAAATTCCCAAGGCTAGTAAGTTTGGGAAGGTGTGGAACAACTCAAGGGGAGTACTTAGTGCATGAATGTTATCCTCAACTACACCTTCACAATCACAAGAACTTCAAGATCTTCAATGATGCATTCGCCATGAAGATTTTAAGAAAGTTACAAGAGGCTCCACATGTGAGGCTTTCCGAGGAGGCTAAGAAATTAATTGAATAACATGGATCATGGTACACCTAGTATCCCAAATTCACATACATTTGAATACTTGGAAGTACAGTTTGTCCAAGTAAGTTCCCTAGGTACCCTACAAAAAAGATTGTCATCATGGAGTTAGTAAGGCAACTTCTTGCCTATGATAGAATTCAAAATAGCAAGCACAAACCAGGGGTCAAATTTGACTTCAATATTGGAGGAGAGACTTGTCCACTACCGATAGTAGATGAGGAATTTGAACACTATGGGCTAGGATTTTATGAATTAAGAGAAAAATTTGATCCTAAGAAGTGTGTGTGTGTATTTTGTGGACCTGCAAGCTGTAACACAACACTTCAATATGTCATTACATTAGTGAGAAAAACATGAAATAACAAACGAAAAGCACATAGAAATCACTAAAATTGACGTATTTCTCTCTATCTAAGAAGAGTTTGATAAATGCTATAATTTTCCCTCATATTATGCATAAATCAGTGACACATTCATACTTAGAATGGAATATTTAAGGGAGAATGCAAGCTAAATGCTAAAGTAGAGCTCATTTTAGTGCTCCAAAATGAAAGATTGTGAAATTATAAGAATGTTGAGCTAAAATGCATTAATAAATTAGGACAGCATAAGTTTGCAAATGAAATTCTAAAATTAGGGACCCATTGAGTTCAAAATTCACTTCCTTTTATAGAAGAATTTGAGAAATGAGAGGTCAAGATTGAGTTTGTGAAGAGAGGTGGAGATTGAATCCTTGGTGATCCATGTGAGGTGATCCAAGTGATTTAACTCTCATTGGCTAATGAATTGACTTTTCATTTTGCAAGTAAGGAGTTGTAATAAGGGAATTCATTTAATTCCTTTTAATTAATTACCTTAGTCATGTATTTAATTGTTTTGATTTAATTTAATTGGCTAAGGCAATTAATATAAATTAGTGATAAGATCACTTTGATTTTTAGGAAATTAAATTTGATTTAAATGAATTATGCCAATTAATTGAGGAATTGTCTTGACATAATTAGGGGTATGATCACACTTAGGGCAAATAGGGTCTCTGGCCAGAGCAGACCAAATTAGGTTGGTTACATTTTCCCCTCTTTGAATTGATGTGCAAGCAGCGCATTGATTCAAAGAATGTTTGATGTTGACTTCAGAAAGTTTGAGAATTCCATACTTAATTGAGCAAAATGTCTGATGAGATCAGTCTCGTACTTAATTGAACTAAAACTGATAGTATTGACTTTGAACTTGATTGAACAAAGGTCAATAAAATAAATATTTAAAGATACCAATTCTGAACTTGATCGAACGAGAATTAATAATACTGACTCCGAACTTGATCCAACGAAGGTCAGTACGAAGTTGCTAGGAGCTCTGAGGTATCAATTATGAACTTGATCGAATGATAATTGATAATACTGACTCCAAACTTGATCAAACAAAGGTCAGTACAAAGCTGGTGAGAGCTTAGTAAAGATATGAGAATATGTAGACATAGATATCTGGCTTGTTAGCACTGAATCCTTCTAGCAACAGTCCCGACTTGATCAAAGGAAATTGCCATGCCCCTAGTCTTTTGATGATGAAGTCATTTTCATGCTTTTGAGAAAGAATTTGAATGATTTTAAGTGTGATCATGCCCCCTAGGGAATGAAATCAACGAAAAAATAATAAAATCCCTCTGTAGAATGATATATCACTTGAACAGATCAATTGGATCGAGAAAGAACCAATTAGAAGAAATTATGAAGCGAAAGTGTGTTACGAGAAAACATAATTTTACCAAGTTAACTACGTGAAATTGTGAGTTTTAAGGCTAATAAAATGATGTAGGACCAAGGTTTTGATGAATAATGTTCAATTTGATGATAATGAACCCAGAAAACTAATTGCATAAAGCCTGCAAATCATTTTTTGAACATGTATAACAATTCTGCATTTTTTGGAGATTGTCGTAAAATGTATAGCGTGTTGTTCAAACCATCGTCTGCACGTTTGATTTCATTCCCGATTGATCAGAAAAGAAAAAAATTGAATTCTAGTAGTCTAGGAGGAGTTTTGGAGCTCCTAAATAGCTCAAAAAGGTCAATATATATCTCAAAATTCACTTTTTACTCATTCATTTTCACTTTTATCCTCGCTAAATTTAGAGCTCTGCAGAGAAGATGGTGGTCCCCGTGGAGAAACATCAATTTGAGATAGAACGTCGACAACACCACCCGATCGATTACGCATCACCGATGAGTACATCGATACCTACATGATCATCCTTTTTGTTTTGATTTTTGTCCAAAATTTGCCGTAGTTATTAAGCTTTGAATTCTAAATCGCACCCCGTGTCCTGAGTCGTATCCAGTCCATCCTGTGTCGCATCCAGATTTTACACCAAATCTTGGATCACACCCTATAAATTTAGGATCGCACCCTGTTTTGTTATTTTGTATCGTATGGTGTATAATTTTGTCATTCTTTGAAGTTCCTCGCAGGGTGGTCCCACAATAGTGTGTCCCACTTTTTTGAACATCCTGATTTTTGCTGAAATTACACATTTTTAAGAAAATATGATGATTTAAGCCTTGATAGCTCCCATTTGAAAGAATAAATTTGAAATGGTTAGATAAAAGCCTCTTGGATCAAAATCCCTATGGTATAATCTCTCTACTCCTCACTCACACCTATAATTGAGTCTCCTTTGCACCCATCAAAATGCTGACAAAAAATCACTTTGACATTAACTTTTTGTGTGATCAAATAAATTCATTTTACAAACCCAAATACAGGATGATAGTACTCAGAGAAAGCTTTCCAATGATTATGATTTTTATATATATTGAGTTTATTAAGACTTTTCTTTTTGAGTTTTACTAAACATAGGTTGCTGACCATTTAGCGACTTCTCTGTTCGACGCTTCTAGAAAAATAGTAAATTAGGGGGAAAAAATTAGGAAAAATTTCTAGGAAATAGGTGTTTATGTTACTTTCTATCAAAAAAATAATAAATTAATTTTGATATATAGAGATAGAGTTAGAGCGATCCAAGTGAACCTATGTCCAAATTATAGTTAATGTCACTTCATAACTCAATAAACTATTAAATATTCAACAAAATTGAATGAAACCAAATGAATTCTCTAGATATTGGTGTTACAAACCTAAATTCAAAATAATTAGGTTCTTATTAGTTTTATAAAAAAAAAAAAGTTATGTTGATCAAAGTGAGTGTCACTCCTAAAAAATGTTGATTTTTCACACAAACAGTTTTTGAAGGAGAAGGAAAAGTGGATACAAATAAATTCCATTTTTTTTAAAAAAAATATATTTATAAACTAAAAACAAAATGCTAAAAGTCACTAGTTTACATCATCTTCAAATTCTTAATGTTTTTACGACAATAGGTGTCTGAAAGTGAAGTTTTTTTTTAGAATGTTTGTTTCAGTGTCAAAGTTGGCCAAAAAGTGGGACACAGTTTTGTGGGATCACCCCGCGTCCTATGAAAACAGGATCGCACCCCGCGTCCCGCATTGCATCTTGTCAAAATAGGATCACTTCCCAAATTCTCCATTATATCTAGGAAATCATGCATTCGCATCTAGTGTGCAAGATCGCACCCCGTAAAAACACAGTCATTTCCAGTTTAGGCGTTAGTTTTTGTCCAATTGTGACTGTTCTTCTCTTTCTGAAGACCAAAAAGACTTAACTGATAAATTTTCTGCGTAGTTGTCTGAGCTAGAATACTAATGTGAACCTATACTTGTGTTCTGTTGACAGATTGAATTTGACGTAGTATCCTTTGGAGGACCTCGTCCAGGATGAGTCCTTTCCTTATCTAGGTCCTTGATGCCTGCTGAGTTACAGATCATAGCACATCTTGGATTGACATTGCTTATAGATTTACCCAACATCAGGGTAAATCAAGGGTTGTTGACTTCTCTTTCCGTGAGATGGCATTCAAATCACAACACCTTTTATCTCCCGACTAGTGAGATGAATGTCACACCCAAGGATGTGTGGCACATTATGCAGATTCCAGTGATGGGTCGGGAGGTTCAGTTTGAGTCGCGCTCTGCGATAGCTATTGCGTCTACATGGAGGTACTTTACAGATCAAAATATAGTCCGCAGATATCTGACATGGGACTATATGTGAGATCACTACGATTGATTACTTGTGCATCTTGTTGGGTTGATTAGAGGTATCCTCATGCCTAACCAAGGACAACATGGATTCATGTGCGGCTAGGTTGAGACCTTAGAGAAGATGGTCGTCTCATCTCGCACATTTGGCTGGGGTAGTTGTATATTGCCCCACATGTATCGAGAGTTACATGAGATAGTGTATGAGTACTCCCACAGTATGACAGTAGGGATTCTGATATTAAGGATCTGGGCCTGGGATCACATCCCAGTTACACAACCGATTGTAGACAGACCGAGAGCACCGTAGCATCCTTATGTGTATATGTATTCAAGTTTCATCTAGTAGCCCCATCTGAGTAAGGTGGAGTATCAGTGCCTTATTCTAAATGATATCACAGTGGTTATATAGAGGTCATACTTGGATTGTGTGGAGTGGACTTCAGATAGGTGACAGATGCCTTACTTTTTTCAGAGAAGATATTTGATTGGTCTGACCCAATACATTGTAGAGCAGTTTCTTGTTACTCGTGTGTTACGGCAGTATGGTCGTATACAGGGAAGATCATAGGATTTGACAGTATATGCACATATTCATGATGAGGATCCTCTTTGGGGGGCTTGATTAGTATATGAGACCGTACAGCTAGAGATCAGTCAGATGGTCACAGTTGGGTGGGATTATCTTATTGATGTTGCAGATGTTGGGTGTACAGATGGATATCTTGCGCATATATTATAGTATCCCTTTCCTCAGTTCACATCTCCTAATCAGGTAGCTCCTCATATAGAGGATGCTTTAGATTATGATCCAGTGGATGATAGACCCATGAGAGGCAGAGGCAAAGCCCAGAGAGATAGGAAAGGTGGAGGTGTGAGAGATGCTAGAAGCCATCCTCCGGAAATAGGTCATGGACATGGCTGAGATGATGGAGATGATAGAGGTGATAGGGGTGGTGGCAGAGTGGCTGGTAGTAGAGAGGGTGCCAGTGGTAGATAGACTCAATTCAGGTCCGTGCCTCCACGGATAGATCCAGGTCCATTATTGACCAGGGAGTAGTAACGACAGCAGCAGAGGCCATCAGGGTAGGTACCGATTGGAGGAGGTAGACCTCCTAGACAGGATCCTCCCAGAGATATAGGTAGGGATTCTGGTAGGGATGGAGATGCCTTATCATAGTTTCAGAGGGAGCGTGAGCAGCTCAAAGCTCAAATTACTACATTGGATACTTTGTTGGAAGACATGGATAGACAGTTAGATGTGATGAGATCTGAGAGAGATGTTTATGCCCGCAAAGCTACACATCAGGGATAGAGAGTGGCATATTACTTTGCTTTATATTGTGTGGTGGCTCTAGAGGTATAGAGAGCTATTTTATATTCTTGAATGGCATAGCAATCAGAGGGAGCTATGCCTCCACCAACTCATCATGCTCAAACCAATGCACCACCTCCTCCTCCTCCAGATCAGGGAGAGGGTGGCAGTCAGACCTAATATTGTACTTTTGATATTTGAGACATTGTGTATATTGATCCTTCTGAGATCATCCTGTGAACTGCAGACTTTTTATAATTGTATATTTGTTTCATCGTGATTATATCAATACTCTTTTGTAGACAGTTCTGTATTTTTTATCTGTTTCATCACTGATATATATCTAAGATAGGTGTTTCAAATTCTTGATATGTTCATTGGTTCTCTTTCTTGATAGATGTTTAGATTGATGCACATGTGATTATGTACCTGGTCTTTTGATGATATAGAATAGATTCATGTGATGACATCATTTATGCTCTTTGATTTATTACTAATATATAAATGTGTTTGAATGATTCTAGATGAATATGCAGATGTATGTTTTTGAGATTTCATTTATGCAAATATATGTATGGATGCACTTAGGATGTAAAATAAATGCAATGTTTGAATGCTTTGTTTTTTGTATTTTCTCTTTCTCATTTATGAATGCAAAATGTGTGCCATGGATATGCAACGACATGGATATATCAATAACATAGATTAAGTAGTTAACTTGGATTTCAAATGAACCAGGAAATCATTTTGAGCTCAAGTTCTTATGTTGTTCTTAAAAATGAATCATGAAATCTTTAAATGCATCTACATGTAGACTCTTAGGACGGTCACTAATTTGTATACATTGTAGCATTTTTATCCTCATTGGGCATTTTTGTAACGGACATCATTGGATAGTACAACTGTCACTAATACCTACAAGTTATCATAAAAGTATGAGTACTATGTGTATTGGATGCAATGTCAAAAATAAACCTAAGCAACAAGGCATAGATGTCAGGATGACTTGTCAGTTATCTCCTTTTATTTTTAAGAATCATCTTTTGTTCAAATGTAATGTAAGATATGTGATCTGCAATGACCTTCAATATTCATATCCTCGGGTACATAATGTATTGTACACCTTACTTAGAATCTGATTTAGAAACAAACAAGGAAATTGGTACAACCTCACTATAGTTTACACATAACAAGGATCGAGATATATGCGGCTATCCACTCATGTTGGCATCTCTTACCATAAACATCCAAGTTAGGTAAAATTTATCATATCATTTAAACAATCACCATACACAAAAAACCAAGAAAAGATTATGCCCCCTATCCTTGTGACTCTTTGTCTTTGAAGAGACATCATGGAGTAACTCGAAAGACATAAAAATCAACAATTGATAATCAATCAAAGAAAATTCATAACTGTTCACATGCCCCTTGTTTGAAACACCGTGGGAACATAAAAGATTCATAATCAAAGCAATATCAGTCTATATGTGTTTAATTAGTGTTGAGAAATACTGTTGATTCATTTTTCAAGCACAGTTGAGAATCATCAATCAGAACTTGGAATCAGGAAATATGTTTATATGTCTGAGTATATGAGATTAACTTTGTTAGAAATTTCAATCCAATGTTTAGGAACACTATTTGATAAAAGTGTTGAGAAACACTAGTATGATGTATGTTACAAGTAGGTGGTGTTTAAGAAACACCCTTGTTTGTGATAGTGACGTTTTGATGCAAGTATTGAGAAATATTTTTTTGAGAGGCAAACCATCCTAGACAGGAACCTAGGACAACCTAGCAGACGTAGAGTGAACATGCTAGCAAAGATACCCCTAGTGCCGAATGACTACTCCTAAGACGCAAATGTAGACAAATCCTAGGCAAGGATAGGACATTTGTAAGGAATTAGAGTCAACCAATAGCACAGGTGTGATTGTGAAGGACTAGTGTCAGTAGTGCATTGATAGGTGGAGCACAAAGTACAAGTGATGCTTGTTTGCCAAGTTTTCACCACTCGGCAAAGCTTTTTATTTTTGCTACCAAGACGCATGTTAGCCAAGTTTTCGTCAAAGCACTTTTCTCTTTTTCAATTTTTTTTGTTCTTTTTTCTTTTTTTCTTTTTTTTTTTGTTTTAGTATCAAGGCGCCTGTTTGCCATGTTTTCACCAAGAATACCTTTTTAGGACTTTTTCAACTATTTTTGGATTTCTTTGGGATCAATTTTTTGATTTTTTTTTATATTTTCCGATAACTATTTACACTGGACAGGCTCTGTCACCCAGATGTCAAGCGTAGAACCGCTTTAAGTGTAGAGTATTGATGGGATCAGGAAGAAAATCCCCTTCAAGTGTAGCTAACTGATAAGCTCCAGACCCAAAAGTTACAGTGATAACATAAGGCCCCATCCAGACTTTCCTTTTTGTTCTCTATTTGGCTATTTTTTAGGATTCTCTCTTAGAACGAGATCCCCCACTTGAAATTGTCATGGTTTGACCTTATTATTGTATCATTTTGACATTTTTTTTGGTACACTTTAAAATGATCGAACGCTTATTTTCTGCGCTCATCAAGTAGTTCTAGTGCATGAACCCTATCAATGCATTATTGGTCATCTGTAACAAGACCTTGGAGAGATACTCACAAATATGAAATTTCTACTTCAATGGGTAGCACTTCTTCTGCGCCATAGACTAGAGAAAATGGTGTGGCTCATGTTGGTGTTTGGATTTAGTTGCAAATGTTTATCTCTGCTAGACTTACTCACAATTTTATGTAAGATTTTTTGAAATGTTCTTGTTTGAAGCCTCAGCTTGTCCATTACCTTGAGGATAATATATTGAACAAGAATGCTAAGTAATATGAGACTGTGTACAAAGGTCCTCAATATCTTAGTTTTTGAACTGACCCCCATTGTTTGTTACAATAGAAGAGGGTATCCCATACCTACAAATGATGTAGTTCAAGATCAACATAGTAACATGTTTTCTAGTGGCTTTGATTAGCGGCATGGCCTCGACCCACTTAGTGAAATAATCAGTGGTCATAATGATGTACTTGTGTCCACTTGAAGAATTAGGATAGATCTATCCAACAAGATCAAAGGCCCATTGTTGAAATGGCCAATGTGTTATAAAAGGTATGAGTTCTCTGGCTTGAGCATGGATAAGGTTTCCATGTGTTTTACATTTGTGACATGTTTTAGAAAATTGCACTGCATTTTTTTCCATTGTAGGCCAATAGTAACCAACTCTTAATAGTTTCTTAGCTAATAAAAATTTGTTCGAGTGCGATCCACATACACCTTCATGAACCTCTTTTAATGCGCGGTCATAATCTTCTTTTTCTAAACACCTAAGAAGTGTACCGTCAAGACCTCGTCTATATAAGTTAATAGTGATGAGGACATAACACGATGTTGTCCTAATTAGAGCTCATTTTTCATTCCTTGATAGCCCATTGGGTAAGGTTTGATCAGTAAGATAAGTAATTATTTTGGCATATCAGGATTGGTCTTGGGCATTTAATGCACAAATAACTTTGGATTCATGTGTATCAAAGACTGGAAAGGATAATTCTTCTACCAATAAGTCATAGTGGAATTGGTGTTCTTCCAGTTGTAACATGGATGCTAGCGCAGCCATAGCATCTGCAACTTTGTTTTCTACTCTTGGTATTTGTTGGAATGTGATGAAGACAAAGTACTTTTTCAAATCTTCTACTAGTTGTTTGTAAGGCATCAGTTTCTCATCTTTTGTCTGATAATCTCAATTTACTTGGTTGATAATGAGCCGAGGGTCACCATACACATGTAACTCTACAATTTTCTATTCAATAGCAAGCTTGCATCCATTTACCAATGTTTCATATTCTGAGATGTTATTCATGCATGAAAATATCATTTTATATACCTTGGGTATCTTGTAACCTTGAGGAGTGATAAAGAGTACCCCTACTCCATATCCTTGTTGTGTGAAATAACCATCAAAGTACATCTTCCATAGATATTCAGTTAATTACGTGATCATTTAATCAGGAAATTCAATTATCAAAGGTGTATCATCTTGTAATGGGAAATCGGCTTGTTGATCTGCTAGGACTTGTCCTTTGATAGCCCTTCTATCCACATACTCAATATCAAACTCACTTAAAATTAATACACATTTTGCTAGTCTTCCTGTCAATGTTGTTTAACTCAGGAGATATTTGAGAGGGTCTATTTTTGCAATAAGTTTCACTGTATGCGAGAGCATGTAGTGTCTCAACTTCTGGGATGCAAAAACAACCACTAAGAAAGCTTTTTCAATGATATTTTAGTTAATTTCATAAGACACCAAGGTCCTGTTGATATAATAGATAGCTCTTTCATTTTTATTTTCATCCTCTTGTGTTAGAAATACTCTAAGTGATGTAGTCGTAGCTGAGATATAGAGTAGTAATGGTTTTCTATGAATAGGTGCCATGAGAATAGGAGTAGCCAAGTAATCTTTTAATTCTTTGAAAAAAAAATTACAAATGCTCATCCCATTTGAAAGTAACACCTTTATGTGGCAGTTTTGTGAAAGGTTGCGCTCTATCTGCTAGTTGGGACATAAATCTCCTGATGGAATGAATTCTTCCTTGAATTGTCCTCATTTGACTGATATTGTGAGGAGGTGACATTTCCAGTATAGCTTTTACCTTTTCGGGGTCCACCTCAATTCCTTTAGCTAATACAATAAACCCTAAGAGTTTCCCTAATTGGACTCCAAATGCACATTTCTTGGATTAAGCCTTAGTTCAAATTGCTCCATGCGATCTAGTATCTTTCTCAAGTCTTGAATGTGATTTGTTCTTATTTTTGACTTGGCTAATGTATCATCCACATAGTCCTCCATGTTTTTGTGTATCATATCATGGAAGATTGTTGTCATAGCTCTTTGGTATGTAGTGCCAGCATTATTTAGTCCAAATGGCATGACGTTCCAAAAAAAAATTTCTCATGCGTAAGTAAATGTTGTCTTTTCTTGGTCTTTAGGAACAATCTTAATTTCATTATAGCCCGAGAATCCATCCATAAGAGAATACATCTGATATCCCATTGTGAGATCTATAATCATATCAATATTTGGCAATGGGAAATCATCTTTAGTACAATCTTTGTTTAAGTCTCTAAATTCTATGCAAATTATGATACATTTATCTATTTTGGAGACTGGTACTACATTAGAAATCCATCTTGCATAAGTGATGACTCTTATGAATCTAGATTTTAATAGTTTTTCCAGCTCTACTTTCACTAATAATGCCACATTTGGGTGCATCTTCCTTAATTTTTGTTTCATGGTTTTGATTCCAAGAGCTATAGATAGGTGATGCATTATTAACTCGGGATCGAGTCTAGGCATATTAGTGTAAGACCATGCAAAGTTGATCTTCTTCTCTTTGAGGAATTCAATGAACTATATATTTTCTTCTTCTAATAAGGATTGTGCCAGGTGAACAAATTGATTATCTTTTGTTGTTCTGAAGTTAACTATTTGTGTTGATTCTATCATAACTAAATATCTTTCTTTAAAGTGTTCAGGGAGGATATCAAGAATCTCGTCTTTCAGCACCTCTAAGAGGTTTTCACCATTAGCTACGTCTTTTATTTTTACTATTTTAGAATCTAAAGATGCCGCAACGTGTTTTTCACCATCAGTTTTTTTTCTTCTTTTTGTTTTTCAATTTGTGACTAATAAACTTGATATCCTCCTCTGACATGTTCACACTCCTTGTATTGGTGGAAGAGGCATAGGTTTCACAAGCATTTAGATAACAGGCCAAAGTATAGTCATTGGAAAAGTTCATGATAGGAGTAGGATCTAAATTGGTCTAATCAATCAAGTCGGGTTTTACCATGGATAATGATTTGGATTTTGGTAGGACAGCATCGCGTCAGCGTCAAGACTATTAACTGACAAGACATGTTCTGTTAAGTCATCTTATACAACATTTAGATCATCAAGATTTGAATCTTCATCATTAGGTTGTTATTAATATGCGGACCTAACTCTAGAAACTCATCATTTGATCCTTCTTCTTCTTCTCTCATCAAATTGAAACTCATATCTTGTATCCTTTGAATGTCCTCTAGACCTAGTAAAGCACCATTATTTCCATCAATAATCCTGGGTAATGGTATCTCATCTGATTCTGAGACAACATTAGTGTTAGGGGAAGTGTTAGAACTTTCTCCTCTCTCCAATCGAGATGAAAATTTATGAATCACATATACCTCAATGTCCATGGTAGCATTAGACATGTGATCCCATTCATAATCATGTGAGTATGTTATTTTGTCATCAGATCTGCTTAGAAATTCAGCAATAGTTACCTGATGTACCCTTTTATCCACTTGTAGATCAAAGTGTGGTAATTCTAGGACATGTGAAATTGTCACTAATTTCCCCTAGTTAGGATGTACATCTTGTTGTTGGGATATTTCTTCATGAGTTTCTTCTATCTGTTGGACTTCTAGAGATTCTTCTATTGTTTCCTCCACTTCTTGGACATCAGCTTGTGATAACAAAGGAACATGATGTTCTTGTTGTGCTACAAAAGTAGGTACATATCTTTCTCCTTGATATTCAGGATACTCAGTACCAATGTGTAATAATCTTTCATAGGTCCATGGTTCAAGTGTTGTTTCTTCTTCTTAATCATCACTTCATTCATCAATGATTGGACCATCTTTTGAAGTAGGGTTTTCTGAATTGTTATTGAAACCTAACCTTGTTTTGTCTTTGGTGTTTCTTAATTTCATGTGTATAAGTTCAATGAGTCATTTTCCTTTATTTCCTAAAGGTCCCTTCCCCTTGTATCCCATTTGTTTGAGAAGTTCATATCCTTTACCATTCTTTTCTAGGGATATCTCCACATGTTTTACCTCATTTTCTCTTTTTTCTCCTTTATAGAGCCAAGCCAAGACTGTTTTATCTTCTTTTTCATCCTCTTGAGAAGTAGAGGATATAACCATACCAGTTGGTTTTTGAATGTCTTATTTTTTTTATGCAGTAGGTGTGAAAGATGAGGAAGGTTTCCCATAAGATCTTGGAGACACGGGAATGTTAGCCAGTGATGGCATCATGTCTATTTTGTATTCCCCCATACTAGTTTCTTCGATTTTTAGTGTCTTTCCAAAGCTTCTCATCACCATGTCTTTAGAAGTTTTAGGTATGGATTCTTTTGGGACTTCCTAATTGTGAGGAATCATACTTTCTTCTTTAACATTGTTACAAGTGTAGCTTGAATCTGGAGGAATTGTCACTTCTACCCTATTATGTGGGAATTTGATGCATTGGTGGTAAGTATATGGCACTGCTTTCATTTCATGTATCCAAGGTCTCCCTAGTAATATGTTATAATCCAATGGTAGATCGAGAACTTAACAAATCACATTGTGTTAAATTGGTCCTATTATAATTGGTAAAACAATGAGCCCTTTGGATGATCTTTCTTCATCATAAGCTTTGATAGTTACCTTACTTCTTGAATCAATGATTTTTTTTTGAAAGACCCAGTTTCTTGATTAGATTGAGAGTACTTATGTTCAACCCTGTGCCTTCATCTATCAATACACGTCTGACATGGTACTTGTGAATCAAAACTTCAATGTGAAGGGGTTGGTTATGTGGATGAGTCAAGGACTTGTCATCTTCTTCCAAAAATGAGAGGTAATGTGGAGCTGAAATGTGATTGACCATTGCTTGGAACTTGTCTACATCAATGTCTTTAGGAACATTTGCGGAATGTAGGGCTTGTTCAAGAACTTCCCTATGCATTGAATAGATCTTTAGTAACTCAAATATAGAAATTTGAGCTGAGGTCCTTTGCAATTGGTCTACCAAATTATAGTTTGCAGATGGTATATTAACTGTTTGTCTTGTTGCTGTTGGTTTAGGAATTGTGACAATAGGTACTTTAGAGGGTGTTGATTTCTTAGATGAGGAGATAACTCCTTTGATCGTGAATTGTGCTTGGCTTTGAATTACTACGTTTGAATGTGTTGATGTGTCTTTGGCACCTTTAATAGTGATCACATTGATTGATTCACTTTTAATTTTTAATATGTTGATCACATTATCGTTATGAGAGTAGGTGTAATTGACTTCATTTCCTTTTCCTTTAGAAGCTTTCCCTTTTTTGTAGTTAGGGAATGGTTTTTTAAATGTCGTGTGATCTTCGTTAGTGGTATGTCCTTCCACTTTGATTTTTCCTCCCTCAATGAGGTATTGTATAATGTGTTTGAGCTTAACACAGCCATTAGTCTTGTGTCCTTTGTTCTTATGAAAGACACAATAGGCATTTTCATTCCACCTTCTTGGTTTAACTTCTGGTTCCCATGGTTTCGAATGCGGTATCGTGAGGACTTTGTTATCCAAGAGTGTCTTGAAAACTATCTCAAGAGGTTCTCCCAATGGAGTAAATGTTCTTTGAGGTCTAGAATTTCATGGTTTACTCTTGTTTTTCTCATTGTTTTCTCTTGGTATTGTGGTTATTACCTTAGCTTCTTTGCTTGCTTGTAAGTTGTTTGTTAGATTGAACACCGCTGGTTTAGGATTTGCATTGGATGCTTGTACCACTCCATCACTAAAAATATTCTTGTTCTTGTTCCACCATTTAGTATTGTTTTTGTAGTTGTTAGATTTATTATCACTTTGGAGTGTGATTTATCCTTTATTGACCATAACCTCTTCCGCGCGGATAGTGTTTTTGATCATTCTATCAAAACTAGGTGAATCTTGCATTTGTAAAGCATAGTTCATTTTGGATACCAAGTTGTTGATAAATATTTCCATCTTTTCAGATTCAGGTATTGCTCTTGAGTATCCTGTAAAGATTCTCCTCCACCTTTGTAAAAAGTGTGAAAAGGATTCATCGGTTCATTGCTTCATATTACAAAGCATTAGTAATAACTAAGAGGGGGGTGAATCAGTGGCCTCAAAAATATTCCAATTAATCAACCCAAAAACTTAGTACTACAATATTAAGCTTCTAGTTACCTTCAGTCCTATAAGATGAATGTCTTCAAATATACTTATCAAATTACTATTGCTCGGAATGCTTTGTTAAACCTTATTTTGTATGCTTACCGAATAGCAGTCTGTTAATTTGTCGAAAAATAGTAAATTACTTAGAGTATACCGATCAATCCAAATTAGGTATGTGTAATGCAAAACACTAAAGTAATGACTCATAAACACATTGACACATGGATTTTTAACGTGGAAATCCTGTTAACGGAAAAAACCACATGGAACCGGTAACCCAAAATTTTCACTCTTCTGAAGTGAGTTCGATGAAGATCCAACCCTGTTAAAGGTTACAAACACACTGTTAGGTGTGACCTTGTTAGAGGATTTAAAAGATTAGTTTGTCACTTGATATCAGGCATTTCTATGCTACCTTCCTTGTCCAAACTCTTCTGGTTTGTCAAATAGTATCTAACATCTCATGCTATCTTCATGATAAAACTTTTTGATACTCCTTGGGATGTATCTCAATATAGAAAGGATCTTTAAATCCTATTCGGTTAAGAGACTTTTTGAATCAATGGTTAAACTGAAATAGTATGATCTGTTCACATATACAACTTATACTTGTAGATTTTCAGATCTATTGTAAGCTCATTAAACCAATCTAATCAATATATCATTTTTAATACCTTAGCTCCACTTTTGTTCTACTCGGTGATGCTATGCTTTGTTGCTCTGTGTCTGCAGAATTCTTTAGCTCTTTCCTCAGCTTGATTGATTAGGACTGTATGAATTTTCTCTTCATCGGTTTCTCTCCAGCATCCTCTTTTTCCTTAAAACCCCTTAATTTGTAATGAATTAAGTTGTCTCTTTATAGACATGATATCACCATTTCTAGGTTATTGATTTTCTTGATCTTGGCGTGATCTGTAATCTTAGCCAATTTGATTTAAATAAAAACTCATGTTTTATCTCGCAGAGATATTCTTGCCAATTGGACAAAACATCTTTAATTCCTTTACTTATTTCTAGCTTTATCTTGTCGATGAAAACAATGATAACTACCAATTAAGTCTATATTTAGCTCTGCCAACTAGATATTTTGTTGTTTCTAAACTCTAATTAATTTCGGTGTTTTAACTCTTTGATAGCTTTGGTTAACACTCCAGTTCTCCTCGGGCTTCTTCGTCGGGTTACACTATGATTCTGGTTGTCGGGTATGCTTGTGATTCTTCTCGTCAGTGATGCTCATCGGTGTTCTTTCTCGGGCATCACTATGAATTGACTTTCAGTTATCTCTATCCGTCGGTTTCCACTAGCCATCGGTGTTTAAAGTCACATAGTGAATGCTTGCATTTTATGCATTACTGAAATCATAATCTTTATATTTCTGATTCTCTAAAGTCTTTGACACTTTGATTATAACTGATTAGATTATATCAAGTTGACATCAATGACAATACAATCCATTAAATGATTTGATGTCTTGCATTATCTTTCTGCATTTTGGTGATCAACTTAACATCTTCAAACATTCAATCAGTTACATGTCATCAACAAAGATCCATCATGGTTACGTTAAGTTATATGTTGTAGGAGTAATGTTGGACAAATCTACGTATTAACTCCTCAAAAGATTGCACATTTGGTGTGAGTTTCGAGAACCACTCCATAGCATTTCCGCTTAGACTTCCTAGAAATAGCCTCATTAGATAAGTAGGTTCATGCATGTATTCTATGCTTAGAGCGCAAAATTCTCTAACATGGTCATGTGGATCAGTTTCTCCCATGTACTTGTCATATTTGGGTCTTTCCATGTTAGGAGGAAACAAAAGCATGTTGATACTCTTGACAAAAGGAAATAGACATATGTGTTCCAAAGAGTATTTTTGTATGTTTGATCTTTTCTTGCTTGAGTGTCGCAAGTTAGGATTGCATTAAGGTCAATTGCTTGGTGAGAATAGAAATAGGTGTTGGTACCTCCTTTTCCTTTAGTCTGTCAACATCATAGTCTTTAGGAAGTGAAGGCATTATATTTTTCCACTAGTATACACAAGGAAAAACATGATCTACACCATCGATTTACACAACACCGACAAACAGGGCACAGCACTACCTGACACCAAGGTTACCCGATACTTCCAAGTTCAAAGCATCCCGTCAAACACTATTCATTGTTACCCGATGACAAAAAGGATAAAGGAACCCAACGAGTAACAACAGTGCAACCTATCAGAACAGTAAAGAGAGGAACCCAATAGATGAAGGCAACCTGACGATCAATTCAACAAAGGAACGACGACAGACTTTTAGTTCAACCCGAGGACCAAGAACCGACAGTCGGTTACATCCTGTAAAAAGTGGATCTAACTTTCCACGTCAGATAAATCATTGAAATTGTATATATAGCTTCTTAATTTATTTTTAAATCCATTGTGTGCAGAGGAAGCAATGTATTTATTATCGTTTTAATTAGTTTTACAGATTTAAAATATGCAAACTAAAGATCAAGGTCAAGTTGTAAACATTGGATCTAGAGTTAACATTGTAATGCATTATTCTAAGATAGGTCAAATACTTGTATAAATAGTTGCTCAATCTATTGTGAACATGTTTTTGTTCGATGATAATTGTAGCCACTGAGAGCATCTAAGGACCAGATAAGATATTTCATGCACAAGGACAGAAACGGATCAAATCAGTTTCAAGAACAAGAACAAAAGCTACCGACGAGAAAAAAAAAGGTATTCATCAATCACTATAGGTGATATTCTTATTATGAGAGATTTAATTGATCTGTAATCAGCAATTGTAGATTGCATACAGTCAGGTCAATCATATGTACTCATTCTAACAAGTGTAGTACACTTAAGAAATCCTTTCAAGAAAGGTGGACCTAACAGTCCTATTGTAAATCTCTTAACTGAGTGCACACTTAAATCAGTGTTGCTAAATCTCTTAACAAAGTAGATCTTAATCGGTCTCCACTTTAATACTCCTAACAGGATAGATCATCAGAAGTGATCAATTGTAAGCCTTTACCGGCTCCTTTCCATTCTGTAGATAGTGAATTTGTGTGGGTGCCATCCCCACTGCAGTTTTTACTTTCTAACAGCAGTTTTCTGCGATATCATATCTTGTGTTATGTGTTTATTATTTTCATGAATGTTTCTATGAATGTTGCAAATAGTTAAATTTTATGCGCTAATACTACATACATAAGAAAGAATAACAGTAATGGTCAGTAATACAGTAAAGAATGATTACTAATAATGAATGGTGAAAAAATTTAAAAGTTTTAGAGGTACTGATTCACCCCTTCCCTCTCATTACTACTTCCCATTAATCCCAACAATTGGTATCAGAGCTAAGTCTCTTCTTGAAAAAGCTTAAAGGCTTAAGAGTAAATATCATACAATGGAGAAGTACAAACTTGATAAGAATATTGAGAATAAAAAGCTTGAGATACCGATGTTATATGAACAGTTAAATAAGCAAGAATCAAGATGAGAGAGCTGTTGCATGAGAGGAAAGGTATGGCAACCCGGAGCAATGAAAAATATTATCAAGAAGAAGAGATTCAAGATTTCTCTGAATCTATAGGATCAAATACAACTAATGCATTAGACACATCAGAAGAGAACATCACAAATCTAAAGGAGATCAATCAACATCTGACAGAGCAAATAAAGATGTTGCAAATCGGTCAAGAGTCCTAAATGGTAAGAATGATTGGTGTGATGAGTTCTGCTCTAGACAAGTTGAAACAGAAAGAACACTTGTTATTGATGACAGAAGGAAGATTACAGATAAACTAAAAGAGAAGGAGTTATAAATTCAAAGACATGTTGAGCATCACCATGAGATTACAAATCAAATTATTCTAATGAGTCAAGAAGCAAACAGAATGAATATAGAACTCATTGAAAGATTACAGGCTATCGGTGAACTAAGAGAAGAAAATGAAAAACTAAAGCATTAGGTTAGAATTCAGCAACAGCATAATGAAGTTATCAGAAAGGCTGAAGAGAGCAATAAAAGAATGGATGATTTTCTTGAAGGACAACGAAGAGTCAACAACAACAATGGTTTAGGCTTTACCGAAAATGGAGAATCATCAAATCAAGCAAATCCAAAGAATGTCTATGAAAATCCAAGACCAAGAAAGTTGACATGCAAGCACTGTGAAAAACAAGGGCACACATCAAATGTGTGTAGAGGAAAAATGAAAGGTATTCCTAAATCTACATCTTCATTCATAGGATTCTGTTATAAATGTAACAATAAAGGACATAAAGCATATGAATGTAAGTCTAGGATGGAACAACCAAAGAAGGAAACCTACATAGACAAATACTGTCCTACATACAAGATGAATGGGCACACAAGTCTTGAATGCTAAAAAAGAAAAGGCAAGCATGGAAGCCAAAAGGTCAAGCAACTCTTTATCAACTAAAGAGAATCGGTAATCAATATTTATGGGACTACAATACTTGGACAAACTGTACAGCATGTGGTAGATATTGTCACATTGCTACAAATTGCATGAGGGCATGGACCAAAAGGTCTAGAGGCTGGTCAAACCCCTAAATGGCATTCTTACACTGTCACAAAGTTGGTCATCTCAAGAAAGATTGCAAAGACCGAATGACAGAGACAAGCACATATCCCAATGGAAACACCATTGAAGATATCCGGAGGGCTAGAGAAAAAATGTGGCGAAAAGCTTCAAGCAATGATGAAGTTGGACCAAGCAATACAAATGGTGACACCCCATCCAATGGATCCGGTGACATCACCACTCCCACTTGAGCTGAACAAGTAAGTATGGAACTGCACTACACCAAGTCATATTTTGCATCAGTTCCATTATACAAATTGATAGATAGTCAAAATCTGCATAATAAAGATGCATACTATGTTACTTGTTGCAATTCTGAGAAAATAACCTCGTCGGTATACACATACCAAAAATCATCGATGAACATAATGAATGAGTTGTTTACACTTACCGAAAATTGTCAGTCAACACACAAAATGGCTAAGTTTCTAATGTAACTCAACACCCGTCGGTAAGGAAGCAAAGTTACAAAGTTGTCATGACAAAATACCGATATTCGTCGATAAAAGCAAAATTGTTAACAGTTGTCTCAAGCATTCAGACAACACCTACAAAGAGGATAAAAAGATTGGTTAGGACAAAAGATGACATAGAAGACACAAAAGATGATGAGCCTAATGTGACAAAGAAGAATTACAGAAATCTAACAAGTGATGAGGTTGTTGAATCTATTGTTGCATCTGGCACAATGCATGACAAGAAAATCAGACAATGGGATAAACTCAAACTAGAGGACCAAAATAAGATACAAGATGCCACAATAAGGGAAATGGTCAAGTACAAATATGTACCAGCTGAATTTTTCAACCAAATACCCAAGGAACTGAGTAAGAAAATATATCAACAATGGTCATATGCTCTACAGACCGACAGAGAAGCAAGGGAGAGGGTACTAGTAACACTTATGCCTCCCGAATCTAAGATAGAAGAAATCAAAGAAATACTGAAGAAGCACTCAGGCAAATTTCTAGCAAAAATAAGGGCTTACAAAGTGCTTGAAGATAAGTTTATAGAGCTGGATACAATGACTGAGACAAAATGGAGACAACTCCTAGATCTGCCAGCAGAGCCAACAAGTCATGAGGAACAGTTACTTCTCACTGACACACCTCGTAGAGAGGAGGAGAAAGACAAGTCAAGTCCTTAGCACATTGCTTTGGACAATGTTGAAGATATGGAGCCAATAGATTTGGACAAGGTAATGGATGATCTTGACATTCAAGACATCACCAATTATGACTCTGATAAAGATCTGCAGAAGAAAGATGATGTAATATTCATAACACTTAAGGATTAGGGAAGGCAATAAGAATTGAAGACATTAGAGGATAAAGAAATTAATGTTGCCGATAACACATGGTATGACACTTCAGTCATGGACATACCAGAACTAGACCGTGCAGTGCAAGTACAAAAAGATGAAGATGTCACTGCTCAAAAATATCAAACTGACGAGAAGGACACCACTCTAGATATAGCCCAAGCTAGCACACAAAGAAATATGCATGTATTAATGAAGGCAATCAATATACTAGAGGGTAATGATGGATCTACTTCAGAGGACAGAAGCACACCCGAGGATAAGGATGATGTCAAAGCAAAAGACACAACAGATGATACAAATGACACAACTACAGAGCAAGCTACAACCGATGATCAAAAAGATAAATCTACTTATCAAAGTAAGGTAGAAAAGGACACGCAGAAAGAAAAAGGTGAAGAAGCAAAGAAAGATGAGTTGGAGAAGAAAACAGAAGAAAAATCTGCAGAGTCGCCCAAGGTTGATGGAGATACGTCTTCACAAAATCAACAGGTGCACACCAAGCAGAAAACACAAGAAGCATCATCAACAAATCCTTCACAAAGCACTACAAAGAAAACAAATCAACTAGCAATGGTAATTCATACATCTGTGTCCTCACAAGTCTCAAAGAAGAAGAGCAAGCATAAGAATCCAGTAACTCTGGATGAAATCATTGAGATTCCAGTTTGTGATCCGAGGACATTGGATCCAACTGAATTGACCAAGTATAAAAGACTATGTGAGAGGAAAGCAATGCAAGACAAATTAAAGAAAGCCACAAAGGAGGCAAAGGTACTTGAAATAGCAAGAGGGATACTTCAACAAATAGTACCAGATGTTGACATTGATCAAACAACCCCAATGCTTGATCAATTAGTGGTTCTCACAAAAGAAATCACATCTCATAACATAGATGTTGAGAAGGTCATGGAAGAGAGACTTGAACAGAAGTATGAGTTCAAGCTAGAAGAAAAGATAAGCCAGGAAGTGGCATTTGAAAAGGTAAAGCTTTCTGAATTGGTGAGCACAATTGATCCAATAATCTCAGAAGCTATTACTTTGATACAGAAATTGTGCACACTTAATCAACTCACCCAGGAGTATACTAATAAGATAGCACAAATTGATGTTGATCTTCAGACAAGTGCACAAAGTCTCTCGAATAGTGAAGAGGCAATAAAATTGCACAATGAGCAACTCAAATAGGCTCAAAAATTTAGACAAGACATACAGATTGCAAAGACAAAGTTTAGAGATAAGGTAAATGAGATTCAAACACAACTCTTACCGACACTCTCACTACTACAGAAACATATCACAGAGGCAAATGCACTAATTTCCACCCCAGAAATGTATGTCTTAGACAGCATTTATGATATGCATGCAAGGCTAGAACTAGAGCACATGGTACTAGAACTCCTGAAAGAGAAATGGGAGAAATTTCTCAAAGACATTAAGAACACCCATTCACGTATTCTTGACACATTGTAAGTTACACATTTTTGGCATCTTATAATTTGTACATTTTTGTCATGAGTATCAAATAAAGGGGGAAGTGATATGTACAATCACAATCACAGTAAAAGAAGGGGGAAGTGAAAGGAGGGAATGAATTGTACAGTAAAACAATTGAAAGAGCAAAGAACAGGGAATATATAGTATAGAGGCAAGTATACATATACATATACTTATACTATACCGATGCATACAGTTAGGGGGAGGCATATAATGACAAAGATATAAACATGGTGTACATACTAAACACTTTAGTATTATGCACATATCAGTTTTTGATACTAATGTCAAAGGGGGAGATTGAAGGCATTATATTTTTCCATTAGTATACACAAGAAAAAACATGATCTACACCATCAGTTTACACTACACCGACAAACAGGGCACAGCACTACCCGATGCCAAGGTTATCCGATATTGCCAAGTTCAAAGCATCCTGACAAACACTATTCAATGTTACCCGATGAAAAAAAGGATAAAGGAACCCGTCAAGTAACAACAGTGCAACCCGATGGAACAGCAAAGAGAGGAACCTGACAGATGAAGGGAACCCGATGATCAATTCAACAAAGGAATGCCGACAGACTTTTAGTTCAACCCGACGATCAAGAACTAACAGTTAGTTACATCCCGTAAAATGTGGATCTGAATTTCCTCATCAAATAAATCACTGAAGTTGTATATATAGCTTCTTGATTTGTTTTTAAATCCATTGTGTGCGGAGGAAGCAATGTATTTATTATTGTTTTAATTAGTTTTACTGATTTAAAACATGCAAACTAAAGATCAAGGTCACGTTGTAAACCTTGCATCTAGAGTTAACATTGTAATGCGTGATTCTAAGATAGGTCAAATACTTGTATAAATAAATTCTCAATCTATTGTGAACATGTTGTTCGGTGATGATTGTATCCACTAAGAGCATCTAAGGACCAGAAAAGAGATTTCATACACAAGGACAAAAATGGATCAAATCAGTTTCAAGAACAAGAACACAGGTTACCAACGAGCAGAGAAAAGGTATTCATCAATCACTATAGGTCATATTCTTATTATGAGAGCTTTAATGGATCTATAATCAGCAATTGTAGATTGCATACAATCAGGTATGTACTCATTCTAACAAGTGTAGTACACTTAAGAAATCCTTTCAAGAAAGGTGGACCTAACAGTCATATTGTAAATCTCTTAACCGAGTGCACACTTAAATCAGTGTTGCTAAAGCTCTTAACATAGTAGAGCTTAACCAGTCTCCACTTTAATACTCCTAAGCAGGTAGATCATCAGAAGTGATCAATTGTAAGCATTTAACGTCTCCCTTCCATTCTGCAAATAGTGAAGTTTTGTGGGTGCCATCCCCACTGCAATTTTTACTTCCTAAGAGGAGTTTTGTGCGATATCATATCTTGTGTTATGTGTTTATTACTTTCATGAATGTTTCTATGAATGTTGCAAATAGTTAAAGTTTATGAACTAATACTACATGCATAAGAAAGAACAACAGTAATGATCGGTAATACAATAAAGAATGATTGCTAATGATGAATGGTGAAAAGAGTTAAAAGTTTTAGAGGTACTGATTCACCCCTCCCCTCTCAGTTCTACTTCCCATTAATCCCAACAGGAAGTATAACCCCAAGAGAAGCTAAGTGTAGGAAATATTCTCTTTGTCTTCACCAATAATCATTTCCAAGGTCCTTTGGAATTTTCTACTTTGTTTGATTTTGGTATACTCTTCTTCAGATATGTCTTCGTCACTATCCGAGTCAAATAAAGGATGGACCTGTTTTTGTTCTTCGTGACTACTTTCTCGTTCATTACGGTCTTGTTCATAGTTATATTCCTCAAAAGTTGCAGTCCATCCTTGATGAGGTGCTTCCATTGTGGGTGAGTCTTGATCAAATAGGGGAATGTGATATGTCTCTCCTTATTGAAACTTGAGTAATCTAGGAGGTCTCTCTGAATCAACAGTAAGGCATTGATTACGTCTTGTGTTAACCATGAAAGTTGGGTATGAACTTCGTCAAAGGTTTTCCAATAGTGTCAATAGGATTTCAAATTGTCCAAGTAGGTGTATCCAAGCAGTGGAAGAGTGTTTGTGTTTGAGTGAATGACTCCAGCATCAGAGGATTAGAATTCCCTAATAGTGAGCTGGGAATCAAGAGCTTTTGATAAGTGAAAAGACCACACGTTTCAGGACCAATTATGAGAATCCAAAAGGACATGCAAGGTAGACTTCTAAGAAAATTGTGAAACAGCGACAGGCAGACCAGCAAGAGCAACAGGACGAGACTTGAGAGCCAAAAGGGTATCTAAAAAAACTAGGTTTCTCTAAGTGGCACGTGTGCAAGTACTCACTGTCCCAGATGCGAGCTTATGAAAGCTAAATGGAAGCTTTGATATGCAGGATGCAAGCAACTTTCCTGAATGTGAGCCAGGAATTACCAAAAGCGAGCAAGTTCCCTAGATGAGAGATAATGCAACCAGAAGCAACTTAGATATGACCATATGCGAGCCTCTAATGGTTTTGCAATTTTTGTCAGTTTTGTCTCAAAGTACATGAAGTTTTATTCTGACAGCAGAGTTTGTCTGAGACTTTCCAGAGAGTTTTAAACAGCATGTATGTCAGGGATTGAAATTTATTGCTTGTTTTGAGGAGATTATCTTTTTAATGAGCTTTTAAGACACGTCAAGTAATGTTTCTTTGTTAATGTGATCAAACATATCCCTATTCCCTAGATTCTAGGCATAGAGTGAAAATCTTTGCTCGTAGACTCAGGTACACACTCACATGCTAATCAAAATACGGCAGTCACCAAGCACACAATGACTCCAATCATAATGTCATATTAGCCGACTCCAAACGCAAGTGAGGGAACAAAATGACGAGTATCTTGGGGCAATTACTATTTGTCTTGCACAAAGATTATCACCCTTTTGGAGATAAACCGAGTAGTTTTGACTACAAATGTTGTTTAATTGTGGGCATCTATTTGCAATCGTCCCCCGTAGAATTGCACAAGGCAAAATTGAGGCGTATATCCCTATGAGTACTCAAATGTGTAGTCTCGCAAGAAAGATTGAAGTGGCTCCGCTCTACAGACACTCGAGCATGTTCAAGGAATGATGTTGAAATTCCAAGAATAAAACCAACTACATCTTCCAAGGCTTAGGCCTACAAGGAAGCATATTATTTATAGTGAGTTGGAAGGGTTGGATTAAAACCTGTCCTCACTTGGGTCGTCCCGAGAGTTTTTTTTCTCAACCGGAAGACCCTCTAATATTTTTGAAAGCAAAGACAAAGTATTAGCGACTTAGGAGTCTAGATTTATGATTCTTCAAAAGAAGAAGAGCATACTCTCCTATTCGATGTCGTTTTCTCCCACAAGCACACCAAACATGTTTTTTTCCTCAAACTTTATAACTCAAAACTCAATCCCCCAAGACGAGTCTTTAATTCTTCCAACTTGGGAAAAAGAGCAAATCCTGTAGTTAGACTAAGTAATGTGTTTAAATTTGATATTAAGTGCCTATTTGTAAAAATTGACAAAGCATATGAAAGCAAAGTTTGTCTTGTTCAATTTCCCCAATTTAAGATGATTTGCTTGTTCAATTACTCTCCAAAATTAGAAAGATTTGCTTTGTTCATTTTCCACAAATTTAGTGATTTGCTTGTTCAATTACTATCCAAAAATTAGAAATATTTGCTAGTTCAATTTCCCCAAATTTAGTGAATAGCTTGTTCAATTACTCTCCAACTTTAGAAAAGTGTGTTTGCTTTGTTCATTTTCCCCAAATTCCTATCAAGTTTTAAATTGACTTGTGAGTTTCTGATTTTTCTTAAAGGAAAAGAGCATAATCCTCTGGTCAATTTACCAAATGATGAAAAATGTATTTAAGTTTGAAAGCTTTTAAAACAAAGGTCAAGTTGAGCGATTTGGCAACCTGCAACCCACAAATTAGTAGTTGTTTTCCAACTTTTTAACAAAAAAGCCTCTAACAGGAACCTGCAAGCAAATGTTAGGCTATTCAAAACACAGAAACAGACATGGTTAGAAGATTAGTGGTTAGACTTTTAAATTTGCAACTCAACCAACCAAATGTGACTGTCTTTACTGGATGTGATCCTAGAATTCCTGAATGTAATTAATGATTCTGAAAATGAGCCTTTACACTAAAGGCGATGCAGGAATTACCTGATGCGAGCTTTCCCTGGATGCGATTCAAGTTATATTGGATGTGATGACAAAAATTTGGGATGCGATGATCTTTCCTAAATGCGAGCCTTTGCAACTAAAGGCGAGCTTTGGCAACTAAATGTGACTCTGGACCTGAAAACAAAGAACACAAATTAGCCAAAAAGAACTTAGAAAGGAGGAGAAATCTGAAGATTTGCCCCACGGTGGGCACCAAAAATGTGTGTATTTTGTGGACCTGCAAGCTGCAACACAACACTTCAATACGTCATTACATTAGTGAGAAAAATATGAAATAACAAAGAAAAAAGCACATAGAAATCACTAAAATCGACATATTTCTCCCTATCTAAGAAGAGTTTGATAAATGCTATAATTTGCCCTCAGATTATGCATGAATCAGTGACACATTCATACTTAGAATGGAAGATTTATGGGAGAATGCAAGCTAAATGCTAAAGTAGAGTTCATTTTAGTGCTCCAAAATGAAAGATTATGAAATTCTAAGAGTGTTGAGCTAAAATGTATTAAGAAATTAGGACAACATAAGTTTGCAAATGAAATTCTAAAATTAGGGGTCCATTGAGCTCAAAATTCATTTCTTTTATAGAAGAATTAGAGGAATGAGAGGTCAAGATTGAGTTTGTGAAGAGAGGTGGAGATTGAATCCTTGGTGATCCATGTGAGGTGATCCAAGTGATTTAACTCTCATTGGCTAATGGATTGACTTTCTATTTTGCAAGTGAGGAGGTGTAATTAGGGAATTTATTTAATTCATTTTAATTAATTACCTTGGCCATGTATTTAATTCTTTTTATTTAATTGTTTTGATTTGATTTAATTGGCTAAGGCAATTAATGTAAATTAGTGATAAAATCACTTTGATTTCTGAGAAATTAAATTTGATTTAAATAAATTATGCCAATTAATTGAGGAATTGTCTTGACATAATTAGAGGTATGATCACACTTAGGGCAAGTAAGGTCTCTGGTCAGAGCAGACCAAATTAGAGTGGTTACAAGAAGAAGATTAAGAGGGCATATAGAAATAAACATCTTCACATTCCACATATATATGACTATTGGGCTGATGTGAAAGATCATTTGAAGTTCAAGAGGTGGAAGTTCGCGAGGTTGACAATTGATATGATTAGGAAGTACAAGTGGAAGGGGATCCAAGTACTTGATCAATTAGAGTAGGATGATAACATCATTAGAGGAGATTTCAACACCACTACAGACCATGAGTTGAAAACAATTGATTGGCGTGATCATAAGGAAGTTAGTCTTGAGACTTTGATGATTCTTGTTTCCCTCTTCACTCAGCAATAGTTGGATGACAAGATAGCCAATCTAGCAAGAAGAGGAGTACCCCTTGAAGTATGATAAGATGAAGGAGGTTGAAGACATTGAATAAGAGGAATCATTGGAGCAGCCTCAAGCATCAAGTGGGCAGCAAGGTGAAATTAGCAAGAAAATGAAAACTACTGCAAAGGATCCACCAAGCAAGAATTCAAAAGAAGAGGGAATCAAGATTGAAGTGCCACAAACAAAGAGGCAGAAACATACTACTCCTCCATCCAAAGAAAGTGCAACTTCGAAACAAAGAAAGACTATGCCATCTAAAAGAAAGGAGGTAAATCAAGAGATTTCTTCTGAATCAGAGGACAATATTAATCAGAGTTCTTCAAGATATTCCCCATTGAGTGCCACTGAGTTAGAAGGAATGCTCTCTCCACGGAATGGAAATAATGATGAGATGGTTGATATTGAGGATTCTCCTCAAGATGGACATATCCCACCTCATAATGAAGAAAATATTGCAATTATACCAATCAAAAGAAGATAGGAGTCCAATTTGGAATTAGGAGAGTGCACAACACTTGATTGGTTTTGGGATATGATACAGGGGAAAAAAAATTGATGAGCATGAACCAATTGAGAACATTGAAGATCTTATACAAGTAGAAGATGAGAGTCAACCAATCGGAAGGGTTGTCAAGGTGATCAGAGATGATTCAGGAACCCGCAAGGTTCAAATTGTCATTCCTAAAGTGAACAAAACAAGGAATAGCATTCAGTCTCAAGATTATGAGATAGTTGGACATGAGTTGGGAGCTACTACAAAGAAGATAGAATTTGAGGAAGCTCAAGATGCTCTTTAAGCCATGCAGAATAGAGTGAACATGGAGGTTGTGAAGAAGAACAAATACAAGGAAGAAAATAAGAGATTGAGAGACTACTATGGGAATGTCTTCAGGCCAATCTAACAGATAGAGCACACAGTTGTACGACCTCTCACCCTTGAGAGGGAAGACATTGATAGTGCAAAGGGCTCAAAGACATCACTTCAAGAGACTTGAGCTTGAATGGAGTAAGTTTTACAAGAGGGGATGGTCTTTCTTTCGAGATTTGTGCAACAATTTTAGACACTCATAGCACTTAGAGTGAGATTTCAAACTTTTGGCAAGTTTTGGGAGGAGTTTCAGCCCACCAAGAACATAACCATATGTAGATTACAAGCTATGACAGAGGTTCTTGAGTAGCTTTTAGAAAGAAGTAAGGTGATCAAGGTAGGAGAAATGAAAGATGTAACAACATGGTACTTTGCCTTAATACACAGACAAGATGCTTTGGAAAGGACAAGGAATGATAGTGATCATCTTGGTGCCTCTGTATTGAACATGATTGAAGAGGTTGTAGGAGCAACAAAAGTCACCTTCCACCTTGAAGAGAAGAAGGAAGAGAATATGAACTTAGAGGTTTTGAGGGAGAGGTTGAGATCTTACACTTTGGAGGAGAATGGTATCATCAGAAGGGAGCATTTGAGAAGACTTTCACTTCTTCAACTTCTCATTACCTCAATCAAGGATAATAAAGCTGAATGGGAGAAGACAAAACTGAGATGGACTTAGCAGACTAGAGAACTCAGAATATACCCATGTCACCAATGAATATGCTCAACAATATTGTATCCAAATTCATCGAATTGGTAAAGAAAGAAAGTGTTGGAATTGTTTATGTTAGAGGTGTTGACATTCATGTTTTTTCATTGATGTTAACATATGTTTCAGTTGGTTTCATCAGAAGTCTAGACAGACTGGTTATCACTGGTACAAGCAAGACTGACAGAAGTGTACGGACACTATGCAGACTATCAGAGCATGCAAGCACGAAGATGTATACGGGAATGAGTATAGATCTTATATCTAAGGTTGCTTGGTTTGATATTGCTGTTGGCATAAATTATAGTTGTTTTGGTGAACACTGGTTACAGAACAATGACAGTGGATTATCATAGAGTTGGTCTCTGAGTTTTGGAGATAACTTTGATGCAAGCACAAGTTATGTTATGCGAGCTTGAGGTGTGGTAGAAGACATGTTGAAAAATGTTATCTGTGATTCTTGAGTCGCTGAGTTCTTGGTGACGTCAGTTGAGGTGTGTGATCTTTTGAAGATCTATTTGTGGCCGACTACAACAATGTAACGTGTTTAAAGGATGGCGAGCGTGGATTATGGATCTCAGAGTATAATTGATTATTTGTATTTGATGTTTACTTGCGTAAGGTACCGTGTGTATCTTAGCAAGGGTTTATATAATTGTTTGTGCATTGGGGAAGTCTTAACAGGCCGACCTAATTGCTTATTGTAAACTTGTATAAAGGAGAGTTGTTTCTTGATGAGATAGTGATGAAGAATGATGTGCAAGTTCTTGTAATTGTGAAGTTTGTTGGATGTAAAGCAAAGATAGTGTTTGTGATGAACTTCATTGGAACTGTTTAGGCAAAGCAAGTTGCTATCAGTCAGTTCACTAATTATCGTATACTTCTTTATATGTACTTTGGACAGTGGGTCCTTAAGGTGTATTTAACCTTCTCATTTGGGCAGTGAGCCTCTTATTTATCTCGACTCCGAACATAGCTAAATCTCCTAACATGGATACAATACTTTCAATACATTGTTTGTGGGTGTTAATTCCTACCGAGGTTTTTCCCTTAACATGGTTTCCTCAACAATAATTGCTTGTGTTATGGTGTTGCTTTTGATGTGTTCATATTTACATTGAGTGATTGGTTTATAAAGTTTAAAGTTTAATCAGCTCCTAACGTGGCTAAATCTCCTAACATGGATACAATACTTTCAGTTCATTATTTGTGGGTGTTAATTCCCACCGAGGTTTTTCCCTTAACATGGTTTCCTCGACAACAATTGCTTGTGTTATGGTGTTGCTTTTGATGTGTTCAGATTTGCATTAAGTGATTGGTTTATAAAGTTTAAAGTTTAATTATTTGGCACAACTTTTCACCACCCCACCCCCCCCTCCCTCTCCTCAGTTGTGTTGGACTATTATTGCTAATAGAAAAAGACAAAGGAAATAACATTTTAGATGATAATTTGATGTAAGCCTAAGTAGCAAACAATTTTCCCATTGATTGGTAATCTAGATGCTTAATTTTAATTGGCTTACCATTTGGTGTCATTTAATTGGTTGTCACTTTTTTTCGTAACTTTGCTATTGCCTCTTTTTTAAGTGCTTGAATATCACTGGCCAATAGGGTGGCAACGCTAATTAGGGTTTATAGGTTTCAATCTAAACCATTGATTCTAATTTAATCTTGGTCGTTCATTGTACTTGAGCTCCCTATATAAGATGTGTTCCTCTCATTTGTAAGTTGGTTGGAGAATTGTTGCAAAGATAATGTCATATTTGCTCTACTTATCATTGTTGTGTTTTGCATTGTGATTAGTTGTGATCAAGTTTGAATTCTCGCATAGTTATCTTCATCCTCACTTTGAATAGATTTCAATTTCAAATTGTTAAGGTAAAATAGTATTTGCTTAAGTAGTTTAGTTGAATGAAAGAGATTGTGGATGTCTACTTGTTATACTCCACTTAAAACTAGGCCACTACCCCCTTATTGATTGTAAGTGTGCCTTGTGTGGTAAGCTAAAGATTGAAAGTGCTTAACTTCAATTGATATTCAATCTTTAGTTTGCATCCATAGATGGGATTGAAAAGGAGATATTGATTTGAAAACCATTTGAGTATACCTTAGAAGCTTGCACTAGGTGGGTTGAGTCATTGACAAGAATGCATCAAGTAGAGTCCAAGTTCATCCATACTTCTTTGCATTCGTAGTTAGGAATAGACGTAATAGGAGCGTAATAAGAGTTAAGTTCACGTTCAAGTTGAAAGAGTTTAAGTGTTGAAAATCAAAACTATATTTTCATTACACATTGTGAAGCCAAAACTTTAAAAACCCAAGTGACAAATCTTGAGAAACAGCGTAAGTCCCCTTAGTGATTCCAGCAAATCACATCATTTCAACAAAGCAATTATCCATAACAAAAGGAACCTTGAAGTCATTTCATGATCTTACTTTGCAAGTTTAACATGAGGAGTGACCTTGAAACATTAAGTGTTTGATTATGTATGCTGTAGTGGAACAAAACTTACATCAACAGGTCTCTTATCCCTTGTGCATTTAACATTTAGCAGAGAACAAATTGAAGCAGACTACAGAGCAAAAATGCGCAAATCATAGATTCAGGTTTGAGGACGACAAAAAAAAGGTTTGAGGACGACAAAAAAAAGATTTGAGGACGACAAAAAAAAGATTTGTACTTGCGAAAGCAACCCACAGCCATAAACCCAACCCAAAAAAATCGCAAGTTTGCAGACTCCAAGACAAAAGACAGAATAACTAGGTCCAGTCCCAAGTCACTCAGATTACAATCCCCTGGTTAATAAATATAGCTGGATTTAGACTTATATGCATCTCATTGGATTAGATTATATTAATTTTGTGAAATTATTGTGTTCCTTTACAACCATCTAATAGAGGCAATAACAATCTTTAAAAATGGATTGCATTAAAACCACTCGATAGATAAAGAATAAACCTCTTAGATAAACACAAACGAGGCCACCTCTTTAATTTTTTACCGACCTGAGGTGGGCATCCCAAGCCCCACATCTTTGAAACAATTTAAAAAGAAAAAGAAAAAATCCAAATAAGAACAATACCGTCAAATGAAATTAAACTTGAAATGCTAGGGTTCCATTTTACCTTCTTCCTCATCACATAAATAGAAAAAAATACCCATTTTGGGAGCTCGTGAATCATTTTAATAATTTAAAAAAAAAAAAAGAATGTGTATCGCCTCATCAATACAGCAAATTGCTGTTCAGCATTAGCCTGATCTTCCAAATGAATTTTCAAAGACAACTAACTTCAAATAATGCCATTTCAGATAATATATTTTAAAAAAACTTTTAATTTAACTAGGAGTTAGCCTTCTTGAGATATGCAATAAGATCAACTCGGTCTTGTGGCTTCTTCAAACCAGGAAACACCATCTTAGTTCCAGGAATATACTGTAAAAGAAACCAAATAAGAAGAAATCCATGAGATTGCCAACATGTATTTTACGCAGGAGCTCATACAACATAGTCCTCCAAAGAAATATGAACTCAACATAAAATATCTTATTAAATAAGCTAGAAATGCCATGCCAGATAGCCTTAAAAATACCAAACAGATAAAATAAATAACCGGTCTTCAATGTAGCATTCCAGATTATGAGAAGCTGAAGTCATCTCAAGTCATGTACCAAAGAAAAATTCAAAGAAATTAATTTTATGATGGGTAAATCAGAAATCTTCCAGTTAACTTTATATCATTATTATCGTAACAAAATCTGTATTTGTAGCATGCACATTAACAACAAACTTTGTCTAACAGAGACACTGGACAAACACTTGTAAAGTTTGTACTCTACTGAAATTAGTACCACTTGGTTAAAGCTGCTGTCGTAAACTTCGTGAATTGCGCATAAGATAAATGGAATGAGGTAGGATGCAAGACTTGGGAATTAAGGAAGGACAACACTTCATAGCTAGACTCTAACACCACTGGTGTATATGATATATAGTATAACTCCTCCAGGCATATCAAACATTCAATGTTAAATATCATTGTAACAAAACATATGGAGCATATGAAACAAGGAGGCCAACAACAAGACCATGCTTCTGCTGTATGAGAAAAAGGAGGGCAACATGATGGCATATTGGCTGGCATGACAAGATATGAGAGGAACAGCTAATGGTCTGATATATCTTCCCCATGACCACTACCTAACATGCTGCATAGAAACATGAAGCCTACCAATAATCAGTAGTAGCTGATATGCAGTGACCAAGCGGATTCAATCAGACAAGTCTGTGTCAGTTGTTGCAGACCCTACAGCTGCAATGCATCACCTACAATTTGACATCATCATTTTTCATTGATATGGTGTTTGCTAATTATGTTATGGTTTTCTGAAGCTATACCACAGAATTTACTTGCAGCATTGATTTTTTAATTGTTTGATGCTCATTTTTTTTTAACTCAGACCTCTGACATTAACTCAACAATTTATGTTAGCATTTTCTAAATAAGAATTCCTTAGATCTTAAAAAGCCTAAGATTGTATTTTATAAGGCTTTTAAATGTAAATGAAGCATTGTTATACCAATGAGGAAGTTGACAGAGCTGCAAACTGTTTGTGAGCTTTCATTTAGCTATATTTTAAGGGTAAGTAGCTTTCCAATATGCTGCCTGAATTAAGTTTAAATTCTATATGAAGATACTATACAAGCCTAAAACTTGTATGTCCTAGCTTTGTGTTTTATATTTCTTGGGTGTGGCATTCAAGATGAACCGTACATAAAGTGTGTTTAAAAGGTTTTCTGATTTAGATTTAGAACAGTCCTGGCATACACAGAAGGTTGATGGAATATTAATCGTTTTATGTTGCTTTCATTTAACTTGCACTCTGCATGGAAGAGATCTATCTGCCTAGCATATAACTACAGATAGTGATCAATCATACACTTAATTTGAGTACTATTATAATTACAATAGTGCACACTTTGGATGCTCTAGTTTGGATGCTTCGGCAGTTTTTTGTTTCTAATTGTAATGAAAAATTTACAATTCATGTACATGACTGTTGAAATTAGAAAATAAATAACAGAAACCATAACACAAAATTAATATGCACAAAATTTATTTAGAATTGCTTTCAAATATGGACAAAGAACTTTAGAATTGTGCTCAAGTCAAATAATGTTATATCTGGATTAACGTTTGCAATAGCATATTCACTCAACAGAGCAAATCAGCAAAGTCAGAAAAAATTTGTATTTACAAACATGTACACTTAACAGAGCAAAAAAATGAAAACAAAAAAAAATTGCATTTCGAAACAGGTTGTGCAAAAGGCCAAAACACGCTTTAATATTGACAGAGCCAACCAGTAAAGTCAGATAAAAATTGTATTTACAAACATTTTGTACAAAGGCCAAAACAATATGCAATATAACCACATGATCAATCAATGTCTTTCGAAGGATGCATTTAGAAAGACATTTAGATGATGAAATTTGAAATATTGGCTTGAGGAAGATCAAAGGCGGTGACAAGATTGTAGTGCTCTACAACTCGACAGAGCGAAAATCTCGAGGAGGCCTTCCCCGTAGCAGCTATTAACTTACATTAAGACACCCACTTTCCCCTCCTTTTATGGTGTCTCTCAATCCTGGAAATGAAGTTAGTAAACAAACCTTGCAGGTGCCATGGGTGGAGGAAGCTAGGGCAAAGTCATTCGAAGACGTGGTGCAGGACTCAGTGCCAATACCCAATGTAGCCCGGTTCGTCCAGCAGCCAGCAAAAGACATCAACCGTGCAACCAAGATAGACAGTAGAGGTAAGGTTTATTCTGCCAATGTCTTCATTGTCAAGCCGAATTTGCAAATGCCCATGGTTATAGATGCGGAAAAGAGTAGATTAAAAAATACTGCAGTTTTTTGGCAGCCCAAGAACTAAGTAAGTTACCTTCAAGAAATTATTTAAATGACTGGTTACACAATACATGGAGTAAACGCCTAGGGTGTCTCGACCTTCAAAGGAGATTCAATTTGATTTAGAAGACCACTTGTATTCTTGTCTTGTTACCTTTCTTGGGGGGATCAATGCGTGTTTTTTATGCAGGAAAGAGGGTCATATGAGGACCTCTTGCCCTTTACTCAAAAAGAAATTTCCTAAACCTAATTCTAATGGTGATATTGTTAGTTGCAACCCTACCAACTTGCAACCCAAGCCGACCCCTGGTCCTGGTTTGCCCTCCACCCCTGCTCTGCCTGGTAGCAGTGTTGCTCCCCTTAAGAATCCTGTGGATATTTGCACCAATTTAGACCAGTTGTAAAAGACCTCTAAAAAGGATAATCCGAATACTGGCATCCCTAATGATCCTCTCTCCAATCTGCAAAGCCTTCCAGACATTGATACCCTGGATTTTGGCCTCAATCTTCCATTTCTGTCACTCCCACCCATGAGGTAGAGGGCAATGGTGCTTCTCAAGGGGTTTCTGCTGATGAGACATTAGAGGAAGGGGAGATAAAAGACAAGGCCATAATCCCTTACACTGAATCTAAAAAGGATTCTGAAGTATTTGTATTTCAAGCTCAGAAGAAGAAGAGGAGAGTCAGAACGATTAAGGCAGATAAAACTATGGACCCCCCAGCTGGTAACACTGAGGAGGGCATCCCAAAGAAGAAGAGGGGTAGGCCAGTTGGCTCCTCTATTTAAAATAGAGATCCGAAGCATCCTAGAAAGCAACTTCCAAGTTGCTATAAGAGCTTTAAAGCTCCAATGGACACTGACTCCTAAATATGTTCATGGATCTAAAATGTGCCTCATGGAATGCCAGAGGACTAGAGTCACCTGACAGAAAATACATCAATAAGAGGTTTCTCATGATGAATAAAGAAATTGACATCTTAATGCTTCAGGAAGTTAAGGCTACTGAGTTCTCATTAGATATTAGTTTAAAATGCATATGGAAAGATGTCAAAGCATACACTACTTCCCATCAAAAAGGCAAGCACATTTCAAAATGGAGATGCTCCCCTTGTTAGAGATTAAATTGGATCACCTTTAAAATTGGTAATGAAGATATAGGTATTTGTAATGTCTATACAGCCAATGAACATAGAGGCAGAATTTAACTTTGGAAGTGGATGTTCGAACTAGATGGAATACCATGGATCATTCAAGGTGACTTCAACATGATTGAAGCACGTCAAGACAAGGCTGGAGTTAATAAGTTTGAATGGAAAGGTAGGGAGAAATTTTTCTGGTACAAAATGATTAATAAACATAAGTTGTTTGACCCATTAGCAGGAAATAAAAGTAATCATAAAGGTATATGGCACACTTGGTCCAATTTTCAACAAGGGAACAAGAGGATCTTTTGCATGCTGGATAGATTTTATGTGAACAGAGAAGTTTTTAGTTTCAGAAAAGATAATTAAGGTGTAAGTGTCAAGGTCTCCCCCTATACCTTGTCTAATCATCACCCAATTATGGCTAATATATTTCGATTAGGGAAGGTTGGTAATGAGGTCAGTGGTAAGGATGGATTTGCATTAAATACCTCTCTGCTTAATGATGAGGATGTCACTACTGTTATCAATGTCATTAGTTGGTATAATAAGATATTTGTGAAGCATCAGAGTGCTTTGGAGAGATGGGCACAGAATATCTCTAGCTAGAAGACCTTCTTCCAGGTTGTAGGCAAGAAAAAAGCTAAAGATAGGAGGTTGGAATCTGAACTCCAAGAAAATCTATACAAGGCTAAAGAAGTCCTGCAGAGTAACCCGGCTAATGGTGTTGCTATGGAGTCTGTGGCCCAGTCTAGAGACTCCCTCAGGAGGTTGCAAAACATCAAGAGCCAGGGGGCCAAAACAAGGGCCAGGCTAAACTGGATCTGTCGTGGAGACAAGGGATCTAGACTTTTCTTTCAAATTCTCAAAACAAAAAAGGCTAAAGAAAGGATTAAGACTATTTGGGAGGGAATAGAACTCAACTCCCAAGTAGACAAAATTAAGGCCTTTGTTGGGTACTATAGTAAGCTCTTCACTACAAAAGATATCGGTCAAGATATGGAAACTACCAGAAATAGAATCAGTGGTATCATTCCTAAAAAAGTTTCCATAGTTGAAGCTGAAATGTTAGACAGGCCAATAACAGTGGAAGAGATCAATAATGTCATTCAAAATTTGAGCAATGAAAAGGGCCCTGGGCCGGATGGGATCCCTGTGGAGTTCTACAAAAAGAACCTTGATTGGATTGGAGAGGAACTCCTGCAAGCATATACAGAGGCCATTGAAATGAAGACACTTGGGACTGAAATCAACTCGGATCTCATTAAACTGATTCCCAAAGGAGGAGACAAAACACTGATTAAAAATTGGAGACCTATTACTTTGTTAAATGTATCCTACAAAATATTGGCAAAAATGTTTGCCTTAAGACTGGAAAATGTTCTTCCTCATGTGTTCAACCCTACCCAAACAGGGTTTGTCAAAGGAAGATATATTCTAGAAAACTTGAACACCTGTTGGGAGGCTATGAACTGGGCTAGGGATTCTAAGCAGCAGGTTTGCATGTTACTCCTGGACTATGAAAAGGCCTATGACAGGATTGCATGGAATTTTATCTCTATGATGCTTAAGTGCTTGGGGTTCCCTATTTTTTCTTCCAAATGGTTGTAACTCTCATGAATGGTGCCAATGCCCGAGTAGAAGTGAATGGGGTAAAGATCAGATCCATTTGAACTCTCCAGGTCAATAAGGCAAGGTTGCCCACTTGCCCTGGCCCTATTTGTCATAGTTGTTGATGCTCTTTACTACATTCTTAGGGACAATTCATTATCCCCAAGGGTCAAAGGTATTGTTCTTCCAAATGGAGATGAACTTGCTAATATTCAATTTGTTGATGATACAACAACCAATCACTATTGAGCTAGTTGAGGATAATGTGTGCAATCTTATGAACAAATTGGATCTATTTTGTGCGGCATCAGGTAGTAAGGTTTCACTCCCTAAATCTATAATGCTGGGACGGATTGAGCGGCCTCCTAGCTGGTGTAATAAATTTGAACTATCTTGAGGAGGACCTAGTCACATTGTGAAGTATTTGAGAATTCCTTTTTCAGTTAACCTCAATCTGGATGAAATGTGTAATTGGATTAGAGACAAAATAGATAGAAAGCTAAACAAATGGAACACCATGTATCTCTCTCTCTGGCTTGTAGGTTTCAAGTCTGTCAAAAGGTGCTCTCATTTTATACTATCTATTATGCCTCGGCCTGGCTGTTCAACCAAGCCCAGTTCAATTACATCAATTACATCTAGAAGAAAGTCAGGGACCTCCTTCGGTCAGATGGCAAGGGGAACAGGAAAAGACATGCAGTTAATTGGCACTGGTGTACTATAAGCAATGATAGTGGGGGCATGGGACTTAAAATGGGGGTCCCCTTTATTGTATTATTCCTCTTCATGAGATGAGCTTTGTAATCAAACTTTGACGTACATTATTCCTTTATTATTTTATGAAAAATTATGAGTAATTTTCAGAAATATAGTTTTATGAATGTTTGTCCTTACAAAAAGATTTCCTGACAAAAATAATAATTGGGCAGCGTGACACAGTTACAGAAAAATCAGATTATATGCCTCCAAAGTAAAATTCACTAATTATTTTTTTTGACAATTTATAAATTGCAATGGAGTGTTTTGTCTCTGTTGTAATGTCCCCAATTATGAGTACCCAAATTTGGTCCTAGATTACAATCTTTTATTTAAAGCAAGTAGGGATTAGAGATACCTTTTTGCTTTAATTGAGATTCTGCAATCAAGTTAGGAAACATTTATAAACATCATCTATAATCAGACATTCTTTAGAAATAAACATATATAAGGAATGCAAAAAACAGATTGCTTGAATCAGACTTAAGAAGTCTTAATCATGGGAGTAATAAGATAGCTTGACTTGATGAGGTGTCCTAGTGACTCCCTACCCTAGGCCCAAGAGCAGATACATCATCCCTCTTGGCCTCATGTGGACCGTGCCATCCAGATGAGGTGGCATACTTGGTATAGTGCCCTATCTTTGTTACCATCAATCTTGTTACTTCTACTTTATCTCCAATGATTGAGCATCTCCATGCATTTATTCACCATGATAGAGGCTATGAGGGATATTCACAGCGGAGTGTCCTGACCTTCATAAGCCCAAAGGCAGTCCTTTTGTCCCCCTTTGGCCCCATGGGACTCCTTAGTCACATATCATGGGGTGGCGTCCTTAGAAAGTGATCATCATGGGGTGGCGTCCTTAGAAGGTGATCTCATCATCTTTAACCCGAGTCTGTAATCCCCTCATTTCTCTTTCATGGCTGACTACAACAGTTGGAAAGTACATACAGTATGCGGCAAATATTATAATAAAACATTCTCAGAACGAAATGCAATATAGATTAAATCAGAATCATATATATGTCTCTCTATGTATCAGTAAATGAACAATCACGTAATATCGAGACTTGGAATTGCATATATAACTCAATAAAGATAATCACAAATAGATTTCTAGTGTACTGTATGTGCCACATCATATCCATACCCAGATCACAGGTCTGAGCTTATAATCTGTTCTTTTATTGTCCCTTCTCCTTTCTTCCCCGCATTCTCTCCTCTCATCCATGCTTTTATATCTTCCTTGGGTTTGGAGGATCGTGACTCTTCACAAGAGATATGTCCCTTTGTTACAACTTGTTTTAGTAATAAATTATATTATTCTCTAAGGCATCGTACCTTTTGGTAATTATAACTGCTGCCATTGAGACTTCCCAGATTGCCTCCCTCAATGATTCTTAATCGCTGCCTTAGAATTACTGTTCATTTGATAACTTAATCTTCTGATTAGTAGATCACTGATTAATGTCAGATTAATATAATCATTGAGCCACTCACTGTCAACAACATCAAGGACCAGTTATTCTTCTTGAATCGATTGTCCATATCATATCGCTATCTCCCATTAATTATTGATCTGCAGCTTTAATCAATGCTAGCTTAAGGATTCTTTATCAAATCATTCGATATTGCTGAACATTATACAAGTTGCAGTCTGCTCATTTTATCTATACTCAACAATATTAATCATTGCTAACACTTGACTTTGAACATTAATCCATGCTCATCTATTGTCATTAATCTTAATCAAGCAATTAGATATAGTTCACTGCCATTCAAGTTGTTGGGACACACAAATCGATATTCTTTGGATGTTATTGCTGTTGTTAAAGGAAGTTTGTGAGCTTACGAGGCCCATGGGATTATTATCGACAACTTCTCCATTCACTGTGGCACCCTTAGATACTCACGGCAACATCTCGATCCATATATCACTAGTAATAATTAAACTCCCATAAGTATATCTTCTATTGTCTATATTAATCTTCTTGCCAAAGCCTTTTATTATGGAGTGTATATTTTAACTTAATTATGGTGACGTGACATCTGCACTGCGCTTCTCCTCAACCTACTCTTTTCGCACCACGGGAGAAAATGCCCAACAATCTAGGTCACCGCTGCTCAGTAGTAGGAATCAATTTATGCATGTTGCGCATTCATGGAAGGGCAAAACTGAGCCGGTTCACAGTGACTTTTGATGCCCAAATCCTTCGGTCATGTCAAACCCTAGTCAGCACCCAATAAAGAATTTCAAAGGGGCTTTTAGGGCTGTGAGTAATCCCCTGAGTATGGTTTGGAGGGCTTTTCAAATGCAAACCCTAACTTTGGTGTTGCCTCAAAGCAGACCTCACATCTTCCTGTTTGTCATTCCTCACCCACTCTCAAAGTTTGCTTGGACGGTTTGGCCATGGATCGGAAGGGATTTCTAGAGGATCACGCCTTGATTTGTCGATTTACTAAAAATGGCTGAAGTTATGTGAATTGCATGTCTGAGTCATAGAGAAATGGAAAGAATATATGGAAGGGGAGATCAATATTTACCCCTATGCTAAGGGGTTCTTCATCCTCGAGTTCGATTCTCAGGAAGATAAGGAGCTGGTGATGGAAAGTAGTCCCTGGAACTTTCAAGGTGATTTCTTGTGCATGAAACCCCTGACCCCCACACAGTCATTTTCACCACTGCTTTTTGTAAATGAAGGTGTTGTATCTTCCCATACAATTTTGGGAACTCGATGGTTTGAGGGCAATTGGGAATGGCCTAGGAAGGTATCATTGTCTTTCTAAAGAAACTATCAACTAACAAAAATCAACGTATGCTCGAATCTGCATTGAAATGGATTTTGACAATGACCTTCCTGTCAATATATCACTGAAGGTGGGAAATAGAAATTGGAAGCAACACGTTGATTATGAAAAGATTGCTTTCAAATGTAGGAAATGCTTCTCCATGAAACATTCTTCTTCCCAATGTCAAAAGCAGCGGGATTTGGGGACTCAAGCTACAAGCAAACCAACATGGTGGATTAGAGCTGAAGATCAACATCATGTTATTCCTCCCAATACCCTCAAGGAATTTGATCACTCTCAAGCTTCTCCGTAAGACAATATGGACTCCTTCCTCCTTGCACACGACCTTCGCCTTCATTGGACATGCTTTCAAAGCAGCCATCTGTGTGTGATTGCCCAAACATGCACCTATCCTAAAGAGTTTGTTATAGGAGGGTTCTCTTGTGCAGCTGCAGGCTTTTGTGGTGACAGGGGAAGTCGTGAATGAAGTAGGTGAACATGGCAATCCAGATGGTCAAGGATGGACAGAAGTAAAGACTAGGAAACACCACATACAACCCCGAATGACTTTGAGATCCTCCTAGAAGGGGAATAATTGGTCAACATCACAACCAATTGGTCTGGCCTGAAGATTAAGGTCTTTAAGCATATTGCACTCCACTATGTGCGGTGAGCTGTCTGCTATGTTCAATAGTAGAGTGGATTGTATTTCTGATAGTGGCGTCAGAAACTAGTAGTTATTAGTTTGGCATCTGAATTGTATGCAGAAGCAATATCTGCACTATTGGCTGGCCATATATGTACCCTTATATTATTCAATATACTCCACCGCAACTTCTGCTGCGCCTTACCCAGATTAAAAACACTAATATTGTTTTTTTTTCAAACGCAGTTAATGGCGACGGATAGTGATCAAACTACTTTAAGCAACTCAAAATAAAAATAAAAATGAAAATCGAAGAAATCAAAGAGGAAAAACGAGTGCATAAGCTCAAAACTTGGAGTAAATTCTAACGGAACATCAATAATCTCAAAATGCAGCCAAAGCTCCAAGACCTCAGAAAAAAAAATTCTTTTATTTTTAAATGAATAGCGAAATTCAGCTTATTCCTTACCCCACAATTAAAAAAAAGGAACTCATCAGGTAATGCGATCCAGTAAAGCAACAGGACCTGGAGTGAACAATGGATGCATTGTTTTGTTTCACGTGCAAAGTAATGAGGCAACGTATACCTTTTTAGGATTGAGGAGATACTCGTAAAGGGTGTCCTCTCCCCAGATCACTGCCTTGCTTTTGTTGGCAGCAGAATACGAAAAGCCAGCGGTGGTTCCAGATTGTCTTCCAAACAACCCATTAAGATTTGGCCCTGCACCATAAACCACATATACATAGATTTCACATATATATAAACTAGAAACGGCCAAAATTACAGTAGAAAGATGGAAAGATACGCACCTTGCTTGTGACCAGCGCCCTTGTCAACTGTATGACACTGTGCGCATTTGATCTTGAAGATCTTCTCTCCAGCCTTTTCATTGCCAGGTGGAGCCTCTGCGAAGGATGCCATCCCTGCGCTATGCGCCAAACCCTAATCAACCACACACTGTAAATTCGACCGCTCCAACCTAATGACAGTATTGTTTTGAGTTAGGGAGTATTAAACACTAGCACGTGCACATAGAGAGGGTGTCAGGGATACGTAGATAGGTCTTGATGTGAACACGTAATTGAAACTTTATATAACTAGCAATCGCATCTTAGTGTGCAATAGGTACACAATGGGTATGCCGTATAGGTTGGAAGGTCGACTAAGTATTTTTCCTCTCTTAATCAATCTATCTCACCATCTATATTTCTTTATATATTTTCCTCTATATCTCTCTCTCTCTCTTTATTTGTATCCCCCTAGATATCTTTCTATCTTTATCTCTCTATCAATTTTTCTCTCATCCTCTCACTCTATATTCATCTCTATCTTTATCTTCCTCCCCCCTCCATATCTAGACACATCTCCCTCTCTCTATCCATCCATCTTTCTCCATAACCCCCCTCCTATACCTTTAAATTTCTACATCTCCATATTGATAATAATATGACAATTTCATATCCCAAATGTATTGGAACTATAATGGAAGCGGGTAATTGGTTCTAAGGTTTTGTGTCCTTATAGGTTGGGAGTTTGAGCCACAAGATTTAAGGGAGGTTGTTATTTGAAGGAGTTTGAATTACCTCAAAAGGGTTATAAGCATCACGGATGTCCTGGGAGAAACTATTGGAGATTATTTTGAAAATGAAGAATGGGACTACAAATATAGGTACGACGAATGCCTAGATGGCATGGTTAGTGAGGATTCAAGCAAGGTTGGCGAGGAAGAGGAGCCTCAAAATGTGAGGATGCTTCCAATGGCTGAAATTGGTGATATCCATGGATCAAGCTCTAGGACGGGTCCTTCCAATCCACCAACAAATACAAAAGGGAAATCTCTAGCCAAGGTTTTAATATTTTCTACTCTCCTTTATTTTTGGTACTGCTTTGTTGAATTTATAGTGCGAGTCCTGGGTTTTAGCATCCAAAGACATTCAAATTTTTAGATGCAAACAATGTTTTGGGGGTGATATGCATTTATCAAAAATATGAAGTTGTTTTGAATTGGTAGAATTATATGTTAAAAACATATGGATGTAAAAAAACAAGGGACTGTTTTGTGGCTTAGGTAGTTTTGGTGTTAGAATTTTAGAAAATCCAACACTAGAATAAGATTTTCCTTTGATTTTAGAAACAATGCATATTTTTTGTAATATTTTCATTATACAAACTTTCTCAACCTTGACCTTTTACCATTCAAAAAGAAAAAAAGTACAATAATATAATTCTTATTTTAATAATTTTTAATACATTAAGTATATAATATTATATTATATATAAGTAAATTTATATAATAAATATATTTAAATAAATAATATTAATATTTTAAATTAGAAATATATTTATTGTTTACTTTATATAATATAATAAATTAAAATTTTGAAGTGGTTGAAGCATTCTATTCGGGCATTTTTAGCTGGGAAAGCTCTCATCTTGTCTCCTTTGTGAAGTTGGGCTAGAAAACATTCTTTGTGAGCTAGGTTGGAAAAATGGACTCTTATCAGGTTGTTGTCAAATAGAAGACAAATGTCATTTATGGGAACTATCACCAACAAGTGGCTAGGGGAGGCATTGAATCATTCTCAAAGACTGATCATCCATGCAGTGACACATATTTTGAGCCTTAGTTTTTTGCATGCAAACCACAAACACAAGGTTAACACCATTATTTCTATTGTTTTTAGGCTTGCATTTTGACAGTGAGAGAGAAGCAAGTAGTAGAAAAAGAGCTTTGTAGGAGGATTTTCAACACTGATATTTTAGGAGATTTAGACAAGGTGTTGTCCAATATTGATAAGAATCTGACAATTTCACATCCCAAATGTTATGTAAGTACAATGGAAGTGAGGAATTGGTTCTGAGGTTTTATGTCCTTGCAGATTGGGAGTTTGAGCCACAAGATTTGAGGGAGGTTGTTATTTGAAGGAGTTTGGATTTCCTCAAAAGGGTAATGGGCATCATGGATGTTTTGGGAAAAATTCTTAGAGATGATTTGGATGAATATAAAGAATGGGTCTACAAATATAGCTATGACGAATACCTAGATGGCATGATTAGTGAGAATTCAAGCGAGGTTGGCGAGGAAGAGGAGCCTCAAAATGTGAGGATGCTTCCAGTGCCAGAAATTGGCGATATCCATGGATCAAGCTCTAAGCGGATCCTTCCAATCCACCAACAAATGCAAAAGGGAAATCCTTGGTGAGAGTTTGAATATTTTCTACTCTTTTATTTTTGGTTGTACTTTATTGAATTTATGGTGTGAGTCTTGGGTTTTGGCAGCCAAAGACATTCAAAATTTTAGATGCAAACAATGTTTTGGGGGTGATGTGCATTGCCAAAATTATGAAGTTGTTTTGAATTGGTAGAATTATATGTTAAAGACATATGCACATACAAAAATGTGAGACCTACATTCCACTGTCATAGTTTTACTATTTTGATACTCATGCTTTCAGTAGTTTATGCTTTGACATACTTTGACTATTAGAGAATTTTACGTATTTTAGGATTCATGGAATCCTATGTTATATATTCAGCACCTGATTTTGTAATCAGGGTACATTTGAGATGCTTTATGTTTTGATTCAGTTTTAGCTTATGTTAATGTCTTATATGGATTTAAATGTAATATGATGAATTTGGTTTAGGAAACTAATGCTAGGTTATTTCAGTTCTAATGCAGATGTGGTTTATATGCATGTATATTATTGATGTCGTGTTATGTTTTATATCATGTTGTTTTGGATCTACTGATGTGTGCATTGAGTGTGCAGGAAAAGTTGACCATGGATCTAAACCGGGGACCCAGTACTGGAACCTATGTAAATTTCTGTACTTTCCAAGGTCCTATTTATATAAAGAGACATGGACCTCATTGTTTGTGTGGTTATTTCATAAATGTAGTTTGCATGTGTGTAATTAGATTAGTAAATGTTCATGTGATTGAGTCATGTCATCTGTTTTAATTTAATGTGCCAAATTTGGCAATTGTTGTAATTTTATGTTGACATGGCTAGTAAAGGGAACCAGGGTTAGTTATAGGGCTAACTAAGGTTACCTAGGAGTAATACCCAAGCTTACCCCAGGGTTAGAAGTTTCCAGAAGGTCTTCTTGACTTAGAAATCTATAGGTTAACTTCAGGGTTAGTTTAGGAGGGTCTTTTGGGCTCCCAGGAGGTAACCGGGGTTAGTTTTAGTTACCCAACTTGGTACCCTATGGGTTAGGGGTCATTTTCAATCATTAATGAGACTCTAAACTCATTTATTGCTCCCTTAAAGTGTCATTTTCAGACTTGAGCGAATTTGAAGAGGAGTGTAACTTTGGTTAACCTCACTCTCTCTTCTACCCAAGTTTCATTTGACTTCACCCTTGGAGAGTTTAGGCAGGTGGATAGTTAAGGGTTGGTTAGAGTCACCTCACCTTTGGGGTTAATCCTTGATCTTGTTGGAGGTTTGCCTATTTAGGGAAGGATTTAGGATGAGTTGAGTGTTCACCCACTCTCTACCCTTAGAGACAAAATTCAGTTTGAAGGAGCTTTTGCAGGAGGAGCTTAGGAAGGATAGCTCAACACCAGACCATTCCTCATTTTAGCTTAGAATTAAGCTTGGATCTTTTAGAAGTAAATTTTATTTTGTTCATGTGTGTTCTTGAGCTTGAAACTCCATTAATGGAATCCTATGTATTTTTTGAATTTATTTTCAAAATTGAAATTTAATGTTTTATTTTATGTTGTCTTTATTTTGTGAATTGAATTTTGAATGGGTCTTCAAGGCACACTCACCCTTGGGAGGGCAAAGTAACCTTGAAGGGGTAGATGGAAATGATTCCTATTAGTGTAGAGTCTCCCATGTGTGGAGGGAAAAATATGGGGTTGTTAAAATAGGTAGACACCTATTCTCCCAAGAACACCTGCATGCATAACCTGTTACAAGAATGAAGCAAAGACAGAAGAAGCTGTGGTGGCCAAAAAGTCAGAGGAGACATCGTATGCAACAAAAAATAATATATTAACAATATGTTTCTAGATTACAATGAGATGTAAAAGAACTCCTTAATCAAATGCAAAGCGGTGAATCCTTATAAAAGGATACCGAAACCCTAAAAGAGAAAACCCTGGAGAATAATGAGATGCCTAAGTTTAACTTAAGCGTAGAGTATAATAGACTAATAATTAAATTAATTAATTATTAGCTATAATATGACTACTCTAACACCCCCCTTAAGTGTAACTTAGGGAGAAGCTAAACAGCTAAGGACTAAAGGATGCAAGAAAATAAAATGCAAGAAAGGAACTATGGGTCCCGGCAACTAGGCCTGATCAAGTACCTAAGTAGAAGAAATAAACTAGATGAAGAAAACTAAGCCTTCAATCTAGGGAAAGAAGTTCAAGAGAAAGGAACAAGAATGAGCAAGAAGCATCTCTAAAGCATGAAGTTGTAGACACTGTCAGAAGTAACTGCTGGAACCCCCACTGAAGTGCATGACCAGGTAGAGAAGATAAAGTCTGAAGAGCTGATCAATCGAACCAAGGAAGCAATAGAACCAACAGGTGAACCCCCTCCATAATTCTGAACAGGGAGAGGTGACAGGAACACTGAAATACAATGCCAGAAACATCTGCAGAAAGAAGAATCAGGAACACCAACAGTGCAACAGAAGTACAAACACAGGATAAAGGGCGGTGTCACCGACACACAGCATGGGCTAATGTCATGTAAGGTACACTCACTTGACAAAGGTGGATGAGCACAAAAGGCATAACATCATAACCCCCATGGCACTTTATAATTGAGTGCGAGTACAAACAATACACAAGGTGCTCAAAATCCCAGATATGCAGAAGTAGGCACTTTATCTCAGTGCATTTTTAGAATAAATAATGCTCTAGAGGAGAAGCATACAAGCTCAGAAGTCAGAAATAAGAGTGAGCTAGAAGATCAGAAGAAGAGATCCCAAGACCTGTAAAACCCAAGTAATCCACCAGAGTGCGAAAGAGTGAATCTCAGAGGAGAGAGAACCTGGAGAAGAATCTGGAAAACATACCCCTACAACTGAATAGCTCACTGAACCAGCTTTTTGACGATATCTGGTTTGCTAAAAATGGAGTCCGAAGGAGCCAGATATGGCTTCTGGAAGGCAAAAAGAAAATATCAGACTTTGATAGAAAAAATGCTATCAAAATGGCAGAACCCAAAACCCCAACCTCCATCATCGGAAAGTGCTCAGAAAGAGCTTTTTAACGGTATATGGAAGTCAGAAAAATACCCTCGTATGCTCAAGATAGAGAGAAAACAGTCTGGGAGGGTCAAGAAGGCCTCAAAAATAAAAATTAAGCCTCTAGGGCTAAAAAAGCTCTGGCCCCTGGGCGTATGGCGCGCGCAGGGGGCTGGGGCGGAGCCCCCGGTCTCCCATAGGATTGGTCGCTTGCAAAAGGGGGCTAAAAGGGCACGGGTGGCGCCAAACGGGCAGAGCGGAGCGGGAGCCGCTGAGGAGGGTGGCGCGGGGGCGCAAAGCGGCGGGCCATGGTGGTCGTCAGCGAGGCCGGTGGTGGCGCGGGCCGGAAGGCGATGGGGGCCAGAGCGGCAAGGGTCGGGGAGCGCAGGGGCCAGCAGAGCTGGGGCCGATGGGGGTCGCTGCCGGAGGTGCCCACAGCCGGTGGTGGTGGTGCGGTGGCAGCGCCCAAAAAATTTGCACCAACTACGTAATAAAATGCATAAAAAACTATTTTAAAAATGGTTTTTTTTAATTTTTCTCTCAAAAACTGTGCCTGTACGGCCCTAGAAGGCCAAAAAAATCTCCCAGACGCTCCGGTGTCCAAATCGGACGTGTTTTATATGGATCCTGGGGTTTTTGGGCCTTTCGGACGCAACCGTGAGGTCGGTTTTTGTCCAAAGTCCTCCAAAAAATAGAGACCCCCCAGATCCAATAAAAAATACAAAAGAAAGACAAAAGCTTCAAACCCTCGTACCACGAAGAGCTTGCTTCAACAAAACCAGAACAGCGAGCAACAGGAAAGCTCTGATACCATGTTAAAATAGGCAGACACCAATTCTCCCAAGAACACCTGCATGCATAACCTGTTACAAGAACGAAGCAAAGACAGAAGAAGCTATGGCGGCCAAAAAGCCAGAGGAGACATCGTATGCAACAAAAAACAATATGTTTCTAGATTACAATGAGATGTAAAAGAACTCCTTAATCAAATGCAAAGCGGTGAATCCTTATAAAAGGATACCGAAACCCTAAAGGAGAAAAACCCTAGAGAATAATGAGATGCCTAAGTTTAACTTAAGTGTAAAGTATAATAGACTAATAATTAAATAAATTAATTATTAGCTATAATATGACTACTCTAATAGGGGTAACATGATACACATGATGCCAAGAAGGGCATGAGGACACCTGGGGGGCATAAGGAAGTTATTTCAGGACTACATTTTGTGAAGATGGTCATTTTCAAGTCCATGTGAGGCTTGTATTTTCATTTAGATTTTTGGCTTTCTCCTACAGTGAGGTCTACCACTACCCCTATTTTCAGGAAGGCCTCTTAGAGACCTTCCTCTTATATACCCTTGTGTTGGGAAGTTTTCTTATGTATAAGTATTTTGTTTGCTTGCCTACCTATTGTGTATGCTTGTTTGCATTATGTTCCAGATTGGATCCCCAAGCTCGGGGGTGGCCTTGTAAAGGCCTAGGTTGGGAGGTGAGCCTCCATGGTCAACATCATCTTATTTTAGGTACCTGATGGATATTGAAGATGCATGATACCCTTATGTGAAAGATGGGTATGACTGGAAAATTATCATTTCGTAACCTATCTTATTGAAGGTTTTCATTGTTGCAAAGGTTGTACAGAACCTTGTGTATTATTGTAACTGTAATCTCTTACTGTGTAGAGGTCTTGATTTCATAAGTTGGATGGAGATCCTACGAAAGTTGTAAATTATACTTTATTTAATGAGTTGCAAAAGAATTGGTAACTTCATAGATTATATGTTTACCAGATTTCTTAGAATAAATTACGGTTGTTTTAGTAAACCCAGATTTGCAATATTTAAATGATCTAGATCAATCCCAAGTTTGATGGCATTAATTCATTTCAAAAAAAAATCCCTTTAAGGTTTTAGAGTAGACATTTTTGTATCTTAAAGGCAAAAAAAAAAGGGAAAAGAGAAAATAGCCTATTTACTCTCAACAATAAAATGGAACCCTAATTTATATTGTTAAATTTTAAGTGTTCTAAAGAAAAAGATTATTTTCTTATGTTTTCTTGTTTTATTTAGTAAATTTTGGAAAATATTTCAAAAAAAATTATGCTTAAAATTAATCTTTTCTTCCACCATTGTCTTTAGTTAAAATTATAGATTATAACCATGCAAAAAAAAAAAAAAATTAAAAAGTCTAAA